>JAECMU010209575.1:0-10064 GCA_016106625.1 Dracogyra subfuscus | reverse complement strand
ACTTGATGTAGCAACATTGACACATTTATTTTGGGGATGTAATAAGGTTAATGCTATTTGGGGTCAATTAAGTATTTGGATCCATCAAAAAATTGGCTTATTAGAAGAATTTTCAAAAGAAAATGTTATTTTGGGTTTTAAACAAAGTAACAATGATCCCATTAACATAATTATATTAATAACGAAGCACTTAATATTTAAAAGTCATTCAAAATCTTACATTCCAAATATTACATGGATCCAAAAGGAAATATTTCAGTACTATGATATCACAAAACGTATTGCATTTGGCAGTTGTAATTATAATAAGTTTGTTAAGTTTTGGTCTGTGTGTCATAATTTGCTAAAATAATTTATAGTATAAGGCTGCGTATGGTTTAGTCTTGCCTGTAATGTATTAATGGTATACTTGATACGCATATGTATGTATAGTTATGTATTAATTACTGTATTAATAGTATACACTATACTTGATACACACATGTATGTATATTTATATATTAATTACTCTATTTGTTTTTGCCTAGTTGTATGTGACATGGTTATAAATAAATATTGAAATTTAAAAATAAATAAATAATTATACATGTATGTACATCACATGACCATTATATATGTATCTACATCGCATGACCATTATATGTGTATGTACATCACATGACCATTATACATGTATATACATCACATGACCATTATATATGTATCTACATCACATGACCATTATATATGTATCTACATCGCATGACCATTATACATGTATATACATCACATGACCATTATATGTGTATGTACATCACATGACCATTATGCATGTATATACATCACATGACCATTATATGTGTATGTACATCACATGACCATTATACATATATGTACATCACATGACCATTATGCATACATGTACATTTTGTAACAGAATAAAGATAACTTTTGCTTTTGAAAATGATCAATTAAATTACAAAATTATAGCAGTACTCAAAACAGTGCATAAAGTGGTTTATATCGTTTCTATACATGTGTGTCGAAAAATAAAGGTTTTTAGATAGAAAAAATAGCTCAAGTAATAAATAGAATAACAAACTTGGCACCAGTTATTATCAAATTTATGTCCCCTGTGAAATAATTTTCATTTGTCACTTGCTAAAGCTTGTGACATCTGAACATTATTTCACTCGGGATATAAATTTGATAATAACTGGTCACTAGTTTATTATCCTCTATGTACACACACACATAATTATGAGCACATATTCTGCTCCCCCATCGGTGGGCCCATTGGGCTATTTTTTGTCACAGCCAGTGCACCACGACTGGTATATCAAAGGCCGTGGTATGTGCTATCCTGTCTGTGGGATGGTGCATATAAAAGATCCCTTGCTCAGTTGCTGCTGATCGGAAAGAGTAGCCCATAAAGTGGCAACAGCGGGTTTCCTCTCTCAATATCTGTGTGGTCCTTAACCATATGTCTGATGCCAAATAACCGTAATTAAAATGTGATGAGTGCATCATTAAATAAAACATTTCTTTCCTTCTTTCTTTCTTTCTTTCTTTCTTATATTCTGCTCATTCATGAACACTTTTTCAGCATCAGTCTTTCAAAACTGTCAACCCAATTTTGGCAAGAATTCAAGGCAGCTATTGGATTGTATCCAGGATAAGGAACTTTCAAAAGGTTACAGTGATGATGTCATGCTTGTACATGTAGTGTATGCATGTCTTGGAACCATCTACGAATAAAATGTGTTTGTGTTTCTTTGTCTGTGCCAACAAAGAATCGAGATGATAAATTCACAGGTACATAAAGAATCATGAAATGCCAGTGATACATGCAATATTTACACTGATCCTTTCGATACATGTAACGCTAGAAAATATCCAATTGCAAAAACTAGAAACATTATGAATACACATAAAAATAAAACCACTTATTGAAGACAACATAAAAAATTAAAAAACATTAATTAGTGTTGTTTGGTAAATTTTCACTTTTTAAAAATTATTATATATAATGTAACAACAAAAAAAAGATTGATTTAAAAGTAATATGCATGTTGTGTATTGGAGACATAATGATTTCCCTAAAAATTTGGCAAGGCATGGTAGACTAAACATTTTCACCATTTTGGGGGCATTTTTATTTCATTAAAAATACACAAAAAATAATTGAAATAAACATTAATGTTGCATTTACATATTTTGTAAATTTTATATGAATATCCTGCCCCTTCTTTCCACCCCCAAATCTAAGGATTTTTAAGCTCAATCTCTCTCTTTAGGTGACATAACTGATTATTATTAGTAGTAAAATTGTATTTATATAAAGTAGGTGTAGTGAATTTTTAATCATGGCTGGTACATTTTTAAAATCACTGATCCCATGGCTAGTGGATTTTTATAAAATTCTAGAAGCCCTGACTTAAATTTATTTTTCAAGGACACAAAAACATGTTTAAAATAAATTTACCGTGTAATAAAAAGTAGACTGTCATTGCACATATAATTATAAACTGCTTTAAGTGTACACCGACACTTCTTCATGGTCTGCTGAACATAATTGGTGGGAATGACAAAGAAGTTTGGGACTGATGCATAAATAAACCTACAGAAGCGATTAATTTTTTTTTTTATTAAAGCTAGTTAAGGCATGTTTTCTGTTTTCTTCATGAGTGGAAAATATAATTCAAAGACTTTTCAAGGGGAAAAAAATCCAAAAACTTTTTCACAAAAATGCAAGTTTTCAAGTCCTTGAAAATACATTAATAAAATTCAAGTACGTTCAAACAATTCAAGGACCTGTGTGAACCCTGCAAATGTTTGATATCTAATAGCTGATGACGTCGTTAAACAAAACAAACTTTTTATGACAAAATAATTACAAAGTAAATGACTTCGTAATTATTTCTAATTCTTCACATCTTCATTCAACAGCAAAGCAGAGAGCTACAACACTAGCATTAAGAGTATTCTAAACAAATTAATACAGCTGTTTCACGTGTATGAGACAAAAACAGACATTGTAAATTTGGCACCATTCATATTTTATTATTACTAAGAAGATTTTTACTAAAATTATATTACATTTATAAATGAAAACATAGCCGACTTATTTCGAAAATACAAATAATCTTTGCAATAATTACATGTACATACACATGTATGTACCTCGAAAATATACAGACTGGCTCAATGTCAAAACATTGTTGACCAAGAATTAACTAGATCTATCCACAATATATTTGATAGACCGTGTTAATTCTCGGTCAAAGATATAATAATGCAAGGTACTCGTAAGTATTAATCTTCTTAATACTTTGGATTACACACTCACATTTTAATTATGGTTACATGGTATTACAATATATGGTTAAGGACCAAAAAGATAATATGAAAGGGCTATTTTGTTCATAAGCAGCAAGGGATCTTTTACACCAGTTTCGATTAGCAGCAAAAGATCTTTTATATGCACCATCCCACAGACAGAATAGTACATACCACAGGCTTTGTTATGCCAGTTGTGGAGCACTGGCTGGAATGAGAAGAAGCCCAACAGGGATCAAAACTTTATCTCTAACTCTGGGTGACATCCTGCCCCTACATGCAAAAGGTTATTAGATTTGCTTGCAATTCCAAACTCAGTACAGTGCAGATGCGGATATTAGACTAGACATCTAGAAATGTCCTCACATATATGATATTTAAATGTTTATGTTCACAAGTGAACTTGTCGTGATGAATAACTGTGTCAATTTATTACAGCGTTTCTACCACTAATAAACCACAGTTAGCTAGTCTGGTAATATAAATTCAGTCCGACTTCTCAATTAGACCGATACCAACTATTTAAAGTACAGCTCACTGCTCTTTCACTGCGATACTCATTAAATACATGTACAATCATGCATTTCCTTCAGTGACTGAACTTGGGAAATTCCGTGCTAATCCCGTCTTACTTAATTCACCAAATGTACTGGTTACAAAGAATGAGAGCTAATACTGGTGTTAACCTAAAATAAATATACACACAGATAAAAAAGATCCTTTGTATTTATTGCACAAGATATAAATACATGTGCTGTGTTTAACAGTAATGAAAGAAGAAAGGAAATGTTTTATTTAATGATGCACTCAACACATTTTATTTATGGTTATATTGCATCAGACATATGGTTAAGGACCACACAGATATAGAGAGAGGAAACCCACTGTTGCTACTTCATGGGCTATTATTTTTGATTAGCAGCAAGGGATCTTTTATATGCACCATTCCACTGACAGGATAGTACATACCACTGGCTTGAATGAGAAATAGCCCAATGGGTCCACCGATGGGAATTGATCCCAGACTGACCACGCATCAAGTGAATGCTTTACCACTGGGCCATGTCCACCCCTTAACAGTAATGAAGGACAAATTTACACATTTTCATTAAAATATGTACTGGCATCGTGCTTATAATACTAAAAGTCTAGACTTTACTAAAGTCCATGATGTTAAAGTTTAGACTTTAAGGTTTATAAGCATGAGGCCTGGTCTTTCGTAAACATTATGAGACAATTATGTTTTTTACGCAAAAGATACACATTTTAACCATTTATACATCTCAGCTGGTTTGAGATATTTTTATTTGGTGCACAAGATTTTTTTTCTAGCAAATATATTTAATCATAATTTTAATATACTTTTAAACAATCAGTAAACATAAATTTCAACCATTTACAAAATTTTATAGTTGGTTTGAGACCTTTTCATTTGATGCACAGGAACTTTTCTTCCAGGGAGTATATAATCATACTAGAATTATACTTACAAAAAGCAGTAAACACGTGTTTTCCCTGAGAGATCCAACACAGCCTGTAAATCCAATGATGAACATAACACCTCCACACAGAATGAACAACAGAGCCGGGTCCAGTGAAATGTTTGTCAGTTTGCCGATGTTTGCAAACATGTCTTTCTCTATCCATGCCCATATTCCTATACAAAACAGTGAGCCACCGATTATCTGCGGACAAAAGAAAATTTAAATGTCTGTTAAAATGATAGGTTTGTTATCACACAAAACAATGCTTATTTTGAACTCATCTACTGTAAATAATTCCAATGTTTTAATGCACCTTACACCTATTAATAGAGTCTTCCAATTTTAATAAAACTTACATCTATTGATTGAGTCGTTAAACTCGTTCTAAGTGGGAGCTGGTACTGAGAGACGAACCCAGTACATACCAGCCTTATGTCCGATTGCTTACTTACCCACTACACCACTGACACCAGTGTTGCCGCTGTTACAATGATTCCAATGTATATAGTCACAGGGTAACTGAATACTTCACCATACCAGTCCTTGTAAAATTCAGAATGCTAATTAGCAGTTTTGTTGTTAAAAGCTGCACATATCAAAATTTACCTGCAATGCCAAATGCTGTGACAAGATGATTTGAATTTTGAGGGCTGCCATACACAGCAGTTAAATATAATGCAGGATATACAATTATCCTTTTTCTCTAAACCAATAATATTATAAAACTTTATATATCAACCAACAGGTAAGATATTTAGAAGTGTCAGGGAGTTTTTGTCAAAGGAAAAATTGGCAAAAGTCAGCTTCCTAAAATATTCTGAAGGTACAAATCCATACCGTCAGTTGACTTAAAAGTTGTTTTTGAACATTTCTGCAGTCTGCACTTAACAATTGTTTTGAGTTGGCATCCGGGCAAGTGGTGACAGCACTTTCACTTGCCCGGTTCTATTTTCACTTGCCCGAATAATACTTTTATTTATTTATTAATTATTTATAACATTTTTGTTTTTTTACATAAGTCGCCTGGCGGGTAACCTTACTGTGGGTTTTCAGTCGCCCTTCGTCATTTTCAGTCGCCAGGGGCGATTGGGCGACCGTTAAGTTCGAACCCTGATTTCTGTATACTTTGTACAAGTAAAATGGGTAATAATGGTTAACATTTTTATTATTAAAATAATAAACAATAAAAATTAAATTAGTATCAACCGATGAATTGCACATAAAAAATAATTTTTAATTTGCTTAATTTGAATATCAGGGGACAATATTTCAAAATCTTAGGTAACCAGATATTAGTTCACTTAAGTTTTACTTATGTAACCAATTGTTCGGTTACATGAATATAGTTCTAGTAACTGATGAGTTATGGCCTACCTAATCCTAAAACATTTGGACTATGGTTCTCTGCTATATTTAGGAGATAAACATACACTGATTTCATTTTCGAGGTATGCTATCGTGGATTAGATACCTCTAAATGTCATTTAAAACTGAACGCGTTAGCGTACCGATGTGAAAAGTGCCACTTTGTTTGGCTGACATGTTTGTAAATACCGTGTTGTATTCATACGTGAGTAAAGTGGCCTAATTAAATCTTAGGTATATCTCTCCATGATTAGATACCTACGATTTAAGGTAACTGGCCACTCAGAATCGAGTATTTTCCAAAGTCATGGTAGAATGGTGGTTCAAATGTATTGTATTGTTTAGATTATTTATTCCCGTAAGTGCTTCTGGTCACCCTGGTGTTTTCAATGTCACAAAATTTGTTACAGGTTTGTAAATTAACCAAACCTAGGGTCCATTTTTATGGGTTGAAACTAGTCTAGGTGAAAAATATGCATTAGTGTTTAAAAACAAGGGCACCATCTGTCCCTTCAACGGATACATTTTTATAATTCTTAGAAAGATTATAGTAAGAGTCTTAAAGAGAACTGCTGCTTAAGTAAAATGTGTTAAATTACACAAAATGCAGTGTCCAGTATCAAAAGATTTCAGACCCATAACCACATAGATTGGGCATTGATGATCTTTTCTATCTATTATGAATATGTACCGTCAAATTATTTTCTGGCCATAGGTTTTTATTAATGCAGAATCACTTAAAAATCATATTTATACGAACAAAACTGGGGCAAACACAGTTTTATTAAACAAAATGGAAATAACTACCGGTATGCTGTATTTGACCATTACTTAATGCTGGGTTTCAATCATCATCATCACAGTTATATTTAATACAAAATGTAGCTTGTTGAGTATCCTACCATTTGCCTATATTTAAGACTAACATTTTATTGTACATGTGAAAACAGCTGAGCTAATTAAATTTTGTAAGATTATAAATGACATGTATACAACAGAGCCTGAAAAATGCATACACATTATTAGCCTGGCAGTTAACATGACCCCAGTAACCTTTCTAACATAATTTAATAATAATATCCATAATGGTGATTTCACTAAGTATTGATTTCCTGTAAGGATATTAAACGGACATCCATGACTTCACAGCTATAAAACGTTTCTGCATGACTGAAACAGAGCTTTCTAACAATTAAAATCACATATATTATTAAGTTTATTCTTTTGCTTAGAATACTGATTATGTCTATGTACCTACTGTGTTTCTGGTCAACAAAGTCTATAGTAGCCATGGTTTTTCAACCAGTACAAAATTAAAGGTGCAGTCTCTACATGTATGTTGCATAATGGCAGTTTCACTCCAAACTTATTTAACTTTTACTTTGAAAAGTAAACATTTTATATACCTTTAACATTATACCCATAAACAATTACAATCAAATCATTTAATTTTCTGGTAGATTTTGTTTTAATTGTAGAACCATTAGATGATGACCCAATAGAATGGGCAAACATTCCATAGCATAATGCCACAGATATTGTAGACAGGTTTGTTGTCTTTGTACAAATCTTCTGTCTTGATGTGATAAGACAAGAATCTGGTCATACTGAAGTGTGAGCACATTACAAATCCGATTCACTTAAACAAAATTAAAACAGTTTGATCAACTAATGTTGCAAATATTAAAGATACTCTGCCATCAAAATAAAGTAGGTTTTTGGGATATTTTTTTAGTATTCATTAAAGGGACATACCCTAGTTTTTAAACACTAAGGCATATTTTTTACTATTAGAGCTGTTTTTGATAACTGAAATCATAGTTTACTTAGATTTTATTGTTTAGATTATCCATTTCTGTTTTTGATCATCCTGGCGTTTTTAATATCACAAAATGCATTTCTCATATTTTTTAAAGGCATGTGCTAGAGAAGTAACAGTTGTGGAGTCGAGTTTTAGTCTATTTTTAGAGGGTATTTCACCATTTCAAAGTCACAGACTAGGGTCTGTCCCTTTAATATGCTAGCCAGTAATATACCAGAACAACATGACACTTTAAAAGTATAATACACTGCCATTTTACAGCTCACACCAGTATAGGTGCAAAAACCTTTCTTCAGCTTTAGTAAACAAAGGGACGTCTAAAAACAAACACATAGTTCAAGCAGTGAACTGTGGTATTTTACACAAATACATCTGTATTGCTTAAATTATTTTGATAACCAAGATAACCAAAATCGCACTGCATTTCAGTGCTCAAAATAGACTTAGCACATGAAATATAAACCGGCCTTGGTAGCGTCATGGTTAGGCCATCAGTCTACAGGCTGGTAGGTACTGGGTTCCGAACCCAGTCGAAGCATGGGTTTTTTAATCCAAATACCAACTCCAAATCCTGATTGAGTGCTCCGCAAGACTCAATGGGTAGGTGTAAATCACTTGCACAAACCAGTGATCCATAATTTTATTATGCTCCAAAATATATTTCAGAGGTCTGAATTTTCCACATGCGTCCCAAACCATCCACTCACTCAATTTTCAGCAGACAATATGGTTTTTTCTTCTTTTACACCCGTTGGAGAGAACACCATAATATGTTATTTTTGATTACACATGGCTATTAACACATGTACATGTGCTAATAATTTCAAGACATACGACTGGCTGCTCCAGGTCAACAATGCCATACAACCAATGAGAAACTACACAATGGAAACCGATTAGACTGTAACATCTAGTTCACCTAACATTCATGTGTCTGTGATGCGTAAGTCAGCTACAAGTGCAACGGCTGTAAATAACTTTTAGTCAAAAACATGTTAAAATTTGCTTAAAACCTTGTTTTTGAAAATATGTAAGAAACAGAATAATACATTTGTGTCTGTTAGATATCATTTATCTTACAACTCATGAGATGAATGGTATCTAACTGCCACACATGTATTATTCTCTATTTAGCAGGCCCTACTTCTGGCTTGCTATCTTTTTAAAATAACAGCAGGCTGTATTTTATATCCTATTTCAAGGCCTGCACATTCAGATACTGGTAATCTAAACAAGAATTTTTTTAAAATTAATATGTAATTTTAATTGCTAAAACGATCCACAACCCCAAAACACTGGATATCCACTTAGTTAGGAATGTCCCTTTAATTTTATTATCTATGAGTCCAGAGTGAATATATCCATAATATATATATATATATAAGAGTCACAATATGCTAATGTGTTACAAAACAGTGACAAGGGGGTTAAAATTTTAAATTGTGTCAAATCTATCCCTACCCAGGTTTTTCAATAGCTAGAGTAATGCACTTTATAAGTTTAAATAGGTGATGATAACTTTGTTTGGAGAAGACTCCTAAATTTTATAATTTCTTAAACTAACAGTCGATTAACGTGCATCATTTTTGACAGACAAGTCATGAAGAAAAAAGTATATTTTCTTATTAATATTAGTTTTATTTATCAAATGTGGGTGGAAATTTTTTAAACGCTTGAATATGAACATGAAACAAAACCAGCAATTGGGTTAAAATACATCAGAGTAGAATAAATAGAAAATTTATTTAGAAACCCCCAAAAATTTAAAATTATATTAATAAAAAATTTGGGTAGCTAATAATAATAAAATATGATTAATACTTGAGCTATTGATCATCAAAAATAAGCAATTAAGTTTACCCAACACCACACCATCTCACCTCCCTCCCCACAAAAAAAAACAAAAAAACCCGACACTTGCCCTTTAATTGGTGTATCAAGGTCAAGGTTGCATTACCGCATGGTACTTTTTGTGTACAGTTTGGGCAATTATTAAAGAACACATTATTGACAGTTTTGATTTGAGATGGTCTCTAAGTAAAATTAATAATGTTGCTACTTTGCTTTGTTCAATA
>JAECMU010209544.1:0-13073 GCA_016106625.1 Dracogyra subfuscus | reverse complement strand
GAGGGGCACATTTTATGTTGGAGGGACACATGTAGGGACACATTTTATGTTGGAGGGACACATGTAGGGACACTCTGGGACACATTTTAGTCAGGAGGGACACTTGCAGGGACACATTTTATGTTGGAGGGACACATGTAGGGGCACATTTTAGTCAGGAGGGACACTTGCAGGGACACGTTATGTTGAGGGACACATTTTATGTTGTAGGGACACTCAGGGACACATTTTATGTTGGAAGAACACTCAGGGACACATTTTATGTTGGAGGGACACTCAGGGACACATTTTATGTTGGAGGGACACATGTAGGGACACTCGGGGACACATTTTAGTCAGGAGGGACACATGCAGGGACACATTTTATGTTGGAGGGACACATTTTAGTCAGGAGGGACACTTGCAAGGACACATTTTATGTTGGAGGGACACATTTTATGTTGGAGGGGCACATATAGGGACACTCAGGGACACATTTTATGTTGGAGGGACACTCAGGGATGTATTTGATGTTGGAGGGACACATGTAGGGACACTCAGGGACACATTTTATGTTGGAGGGACACATGTAGGGACACATTTTAATCAGGAGGGACACTTGCAGGGACACATTTTATGTTGGAGGGACACATTTTATGTTGGAGGGAAACATGTAGGGACACTCAAGGACACATTTTATTTTGTAGGGACACTCGGGGACACATGTTGGAGGGACACTTGGGGACACATTTTAGTCAGGAGGGACACTTGCAGGGACACATTTTATGTTGGAGGGACACATTTTATGTTGGGAGGGACACATGCAGGGACACATTTTATGTTGGAGGGACACTCGGGGACACATTTTATGTTGGAGGGACACTCAGTGACACATTTTAGTCAGGAGGGACACTTGCAGGGATACATTTTATGTTGGAGGGGCACATTTTATGTTGGAGGGACACATGTAGGGACACATTTTATGTTGGAGGGACACATGTAGGGACACTCTGGGACACATTTTAGTCAGGAGGGACACTTGCAGGGACACATTTTATATTGGAGGGACACTCAGGGACACATTTTAGTTAGGAGGGGCCCTTGCAGGGACACATTTTATGTTGGAGGGACACATTTTATGTTGGAGGGACACATTATAAATAGAAGTCATTGAGAAAAATATTGTGACTTTAGCAAAAATGTTCTTTAGAGATGGGTCGTGTTAGAAAAGATTGTTCCATTCCTAGGCCCCGTTCCACGAAGCGATCTTAGCCCTAAGATCAACTTAAGTGCACAGAGTAGCTATGTGCCTACGGTAATCTTAGGGCTACGATCGCTTCGTGGAACGGGGCCCTGGATGTCAGGCCAAGAATTTATTGAAACTATCTAATTATCTGTCTCAAGTACACAATTTGGAAAACAGAGTATCATGTTTGACAAAGGAGACATTCGAAGCAGTGAAACCCACGTTATCCAAGAGTGCCATTTCGTGGAGTCCTGAAGCAGTGGCGGATCCCACACGTCCTTGGTGGCAAACACAGAGTTTGGCTCCATTTGAACCTTGCTCGAGTATGTGTGTATCAAGCCCAACGGGTGCTGGAAAGACTCAGTGGGTATACAGACTTCTGAAGAACCTGAATGGCATGTACGTCAAAGACCCTCCAAAAAAAATCATGTATTGCTATGACGTGGAAAAGTCTATAGCTAACCTAATGTTTCATTCGGGGTTACCCACACAGACAGAAATAGAAGAATTTGCCGACGGACAACATGGACTTATCATTTTGGATGATCTCATGCACCAAGTACTAGAGCACAAAGACACAGAGCTGCTGTTTACACAAGGATGTCATCACAGAAGACTGAGTGTCGTATTTATTACCCAAAACCTCTATGGACAGGGAAAGTCTGCCAGAACCATTGCTCTCAACACCTGGTATCTTGTCCTCTTTAAAAATGTGAGAGATACATCACAGATCATGACGCTGGGCCGTCAGTTGTTTCCTGGCCATGCTGGTGTTTTGGTAGAACCGTACAGGGATTCCATGAAGACCCTTTTTCATTATTTTGTGGTGGACATGTCGCCCCATGGTGATGATAAGCTAAGACTGAGAACTTGGATATTTCCCAATGAAGATTCCATCGTCTACGTCCCGAGAGTATAAATAGCACTGTATTTTCAAAGCCACGTCAAAATGTCTCAAGTCATCAAGGAGAACCTGATGTTCTTACAGTTCTTGCTGTCTGGTAAATCAACAAAACAGAAAAGTCTGCTGTTGAAACATATAACCAAGGATCAGTTGAAAACCCTGACATTCATCATTGCCAACATATTGCACAGTGACGTTCCACTCTCTAAACGGGTTTGAAAAGTTGAAGAAACACAAACAATTATTACGTGTGTTGGGTGACAAGACAATTTCTATCAAGAAGAAGAAACAAGTGTTAGAAGCTAGTATCATCGTGCTCGTGCTACAGAGTATAGCACCCTTGTTAAAAACTGCATGATGCAACACGTGGCCAAAAACATTCTGGTGCCTGAAGAAAAGAGGGTCAAGATGGAAAAGGGCAAACACCTCCCATTTTATCCAAACCCGTGGCTGATGTGAAGACAATGGACCCAAAGAAGATGCTGACCCCAGAGAAATCAATAAAGATGGAAGCAAACATACAAAAGCGGCCAACAGGAATACCACAATGAAAGCTCAAGAAAATTAGGAGAAAGAAAACATTTAAATGGAAATCATTGTAAAGTGGAATAAAGGTCTGCCCCTTAACCCTTATCTCCACTGGTTTGAAACGGGAGCAAATAAATGATTTGAAAAATGTATTAGTTGTTATGTTGTAGTAAAACAGAACACAGTGCCATACCTCCCAGCCGTTCATCGATTCGAGTGGGACTTGTGTGGGCTAGTGAAATTTTGGTTTGTTTTTCATTTATTTCTAATTACAATCTCTGGTCTCTCTAGAGACAACTACACATGAAATGGACACATATTGGTTTACACCGATAGGCCTTAAGGGCAAACACTATAATGTACAATGATTAAAATATGTTAAGGCAAACTGATACACTATAGCTTCGTTGACTATAATATCTGAACAAAAATAATTTTGCATGTCTATGAGGGACGATCCCGTCGGATTTCATAACAATGTAAAACAAAGCAAAAGGGCCACACGAGTTGCTTTTGGCGTCTTGAAGCACCCTGTCGTTGTAGTAGGTGCATGAACTGTTTCTTTTCAGAAAGGCTCGAAATTGTCTCTGGTAATATGCTGGAGGCTTTCCAAAACTGTCAAAGAATTCTCCATGGTTAGCACTGTCTAACCATATGGCCACCCAGTGTTGTCCTCTCATCGTCGAGGGTTCTGTGTTGACAATGAATCCTCATGGAAAATGAGTCAGTCGGTGCCGTGGAAGTTCATCTGCAGCATACACTCTGACATGTCTTGTGACCGGATCGGCGTTCAGAGCACATTCCAACTGTAAAGTGTTCATGGTTCTGCATACAAGACGTTCCTGGCTTCGTCGATTTGAAGCAGAAGGTTGTCTTCTGAGTAGATCAAACAGTTGACTGTTTCTGGCAAGGCTTTTTTAAACTGTAAGTCCAGTCGAAGATTACCCCTTTTTATAAGATCCAGGTATCCGTCCTTCAAGTGACAAGGTTCCAAGGTGAACTGATACAGAGCATATCCACTCGAGAAATCCTCTCTAGACACATCCAGGCCTACGTATTCTCTTCCTTCAAACAAGTTGTTGTAGGCCGAGATGTAGTGATTGTTGCCTACGTGTAGCAGTTGAGCCGGTAAGGATTCACCATTCACGTACAAGGCAATCGTGTCCAGATCGTACATGGCAAAATTGAATGGATTTTTGGTGTAACTGCCATTCACTGCTTTGGGAGAGACCAGTGCCATCACAACTTTGTTGGGACATTTATTTTGAAACAGGTGATCCCAGGTGAAACTCAGTTGTCACTTGGGTATGGAGGCCACTTTGATGTCGCTCCTTGTGAAAGGACACTTGGCTTCAGTATCCTGCAATGCGTTGGCGTGGGCCGTGATGATGGCCGTATTGGGTCGCACTTTGCAGATTCTGACGTATACGTCTTCGATCTTGACTTTGTAATCAGGATTATCTTCTCCTGCCAACAAACTGAAGGAAGGTCTGGTCCGGAACAGTTTGATCTGTAGATTGACGCCATTGATGAGATAACGTTTGATGTTGAAAAAGTCTTCATACAGCGGTCCTTCCATATATCCACAGTGTGACTGGTTTCACATAAAGCACCTCTGTCAGCAAGTCCACTGTTTGTCCCAGATATTGGATCCACTTCGTCCAAAGTGTTTCCTGCTGTTGTGTCTTTGTAGTACAGTTGGGATTGCAGAGACGATTCCTTAGCTGTGGACGTGCCATTCAACAATACTTTAAGATAACTCTTGTAAGGATACAGATTGGTCGAGGTGGTGATGAGTTTTCCATTGAAGGTCAGGTCCACTTGAGACCACAAACTCTAGAGCCATAGATTGACAGGTCCCACCTTTTCATCTTTTGTCAAGATACTGCCATCGGCTTTGGTAATTTTGGCTTTCACGTGTAGTATGTTTCAGGTCGATGTAATCTATGCTTCGTCCATAGATATTAAATTCCACAGGACTGTTTTCCGTGGTGATCTGGGATGTGGATCTCGTGTCCTCATAATAGATTTTTTCCACTTAAGTGAATGTACGTGGAAGTTCAAAAATAGATAATTCTTCAGCATGGGCCTCTACTTCAGCGTTATTCATATAGGAAGCCATCTTACTTCTTTTTACTAAAGCGATCTGTCTTCTGCATTTTCTGATTGCTGCTGCTCGTTGTGTCTCCTTTGCGCTTTCTTGACGAACTGATTGCTTGCTCTGTTGCTTTCCCTTTAATACTTTTCAGAAGACGTTTCTGTTCGGCCTTGGCTTGCTCCACCACTTGCTGCGTTGGGGAGACCATGACAACACTGGGTGCCGGGGGTTTGTTCTGTTCTTCTTTTTCTTCTGTCCATGTGGGGTCGTAGAGTTCTAGACATCGATCCACACTGTACATGATCTGACTCTTTCCCCCACATTGAATTTCGAAGTGAGGCTGAAGTTTGCTTTCTGCTTGCAGTTTGTAGAAACGGGTCCACTTGTCCACGTTTGGAACGTACAGCTTGTACTGGTCTGACATGTTGTTTCTCTGAAGGTTCTATGTGAAATGATGATGGTTTTTGACATACATCCTATTTATAGAGACCTGCATATCTCCAGCGATCAGTGACCACTGACCATACGGTTTTTAATTTCATCTGATCCAAGTGACTGTTGTCCAAAATGAAGGCTAACAATGGGGTGTTTTGTTTCAATATACGTTTTCTAGTTCTATTCATCACGGCAGGTGATACCAGCATTTTCAACATGTTCAGATACTCATTGTTAGACTGTAAAAATCGACATTTCTGTCCTGCTGTGACGTTAATACGTCCATCTAGCAACCCTTGAACAATCGCCACCAAGGCCAACATTTGTTCTGCATTCATATCATTCAGTAATCCCAGAGTCATCTGATAATTGTGAATGTTTGTGATCAGTTTTAAATAATTGTAATGTTTCAACACATATTGGTCCATGTCTTAAAACCAAAAAGGCTGCGGCTTTACGTGCAGTGTCACCGTCACTGGTCCTGTAATAAATGAAGCTGGATTGCCATCTGCATCCTGTATATAGATGTCCACGATCTGCACATCTTCCAGTCTCAGGGGTACGTAATGATAGTTTGGAAACACAAATGACCTTTCCTTTTTATTCCCCATCAAACAGATGCCTCTCAGCAAGGGCTCCTTTCTTTCTCCAACGTGCGAGCGGTAGTAGATGTTGGAAAACACGTAATTGTCATGGCTATCTGATTTTCTCGAAACTTCCCAGTTCTGAATGGTAATTTCGGTGGCAGCTACCACCAACTTTTTTCCGAGATCTAGTTGTTCATATAAATTGCCTCTAAAAGACCAGTGTGTGTTGTCAGGAAAGTAAGACGTGCTGTCTGTATTTCGAATGGTGATGTACTTATCCATGGTGCTTATTTGTTTTGATCTTCGGATTTGGCAACACATAACCCAAGCTACTGCTGAGTAGTGCTGTCCACAAGTTAGAATTACCTCGATCGAGAGATAAGTTAACGATACACGTAATCACCACCACATATATGATAATGATTTGAGAGAAAAATAACGTTTCCGATTTGGCCACACGTTTACCAAAAAATGTCCAGGTATCACCCGAATGACTTCTTGATATAGGTTGTGTCTCTACAATTTCATCCATGATAATGAAAAGTCAAACATGTGCTGAGGTCTTTTATACTGTCTGATATCGAACACCGTCTGCTTCTGGAATCCACGAATTGTACTTCTTAGGCCAGTGAAGCCATTTCACCAACACTTCTTTCTGTTTGTTCCGTGTTCTCCTTTTCACAATGTCTTGGATACGGTACAGTTGATCAGGATTCTCCGTCACCTTTTGAAGTTCAGCTGCATAGAATGTCCCTTCGATGACGTCACCACCCCAGTCCTTTTCTCAATGGTAAATATTTCGCCAGACTATTTCTCTTGGTATTCCCAATCAAAGGTGCCTCGAAGATGACTGACTCGTACTTTATCACCTATGTTAAATGTAAACTTCTTTTTGTGGATTGCCTTTTTAGGTTTGATCAGGTACTGTGACAGACGAAACTCTCCTTCGTTCGTTTGGTTGACTGGTTGACACTGGCTGGTGTTTGACCTAACATTCGATACTTCTCTAGGACATACATGTACTTGTAAGTAAAGTTTTTTAACATGTAGCGATAGAGACGCATTTTGATGGTTTTAATGACCTGTTTGGCATAATTTGCTTTGGTTTCATTTAGAGCAAACAGCTGTGCTATGCCATGCGACTTCAACAATCCTTTGACCTTATGGTTCTTGTATTCTGACCCTGAATCGGACTGAAACATTTTGGGTTTTCTGGACTCTAATTTCCAGAATTCTGTCAAAGCATCTACCACGTCGTTCCCCGTTTTCGACTTGAGTGGTAGCACCCACAAGTACCTGGAGAACAGGTCAATGATCACCATGAGGTATCTCACCCCATCATTGTATTTAGCCAAACTGACCATATCCATTAGATCGGATTGCCAGTGACTGTCTAACCCTTCCACGACATAGGTATTACATGGAAACTTTCACCTCACTTGATGTGTCATGGCATAGGTCTCTTGATCTTTCAACCATTTCTTAATATGTGCTAGAGGAATGTTAAATGTACCCTCTGCTTTAACAGCTTGATACAGTTTACTAGGACCTGCATAACTCCCAGGATGTTTTACATCATAGTAAATAGACTCTAGGTTCCTTTCCCACCTAGACATGGTTCTCAACTGACATACATGTCACAAAGTCATGCTATTTATAAATAACAAAAGGATGCAACACACAATTTTATTACTAAACAACAAAAATGTAGTACATAAAATATATGACAAAACATAGTGACAAAAACACGTGTCCCACACGTGTTTAAAACAGTTAATGTCTGAACACAATGTTCACATAGGGACATCTTGGGGACAGTCTGTAATGTTCCATCACTGGGTCGTCCATTCTCTGCCATCGGTAGGCACTTAGTCCGCAGCAATAACAGACTACGGCATCGTGATTCCCCGTGTAGAAGAAACCTGCCTTGGCGAGTTCCCTCGGTTTCTGGCGTAACTGTATTGGCCACCACCCAAATGTCTGCATCCGGGCATAGAAATGTCTCATTTCGGGACGATGGCAGAACAGGTAACGTCTCGAACAGCAGTCTTTTTCATCCCAGGCAGGGTCTGTGTCACGGGCGGCATCTGTTTGAGCAATGGCTTCTTTGATTTCACCATCTTCATTTTCATCCATATTGTCACAGGCAGCATCCATTTGATCCATGAAGTGTTCTTCTGGTTTGGTAGCCACGCTCTTGATTGTATGTCTTTCTGAACATTTGCAGACCAAGACGTCGTCCTCGTCGCTACTGCTTCTACTACTAATACTGCTCGAATATCCCGATGCCATCTTCTTCTTTCCAGATACAGTGCAACAAAGACACTAGAATGTCAGAATCATAAAACACGTCTGTTCTCTAGCACAGTCACAAAGCAAATGAAGTGTAAACCATAAATCCATTCTTTTATACCTTTGAGTTCATCCAAAACAAAACTCGTTCACCACTGGTGACACTCGTTAGGGTTGCAGAAGTTACACTGAAGAAATCCCATCTGGTTTTGATGGTCGTCTTGCATGGCGCAGGGCACAATCGAGTTTAGCTCTGGTACAAAGTCACACATGACTGTGAAACAGCCTTTCAGTTTATTCCATTGTTGTAGAGAAAGGAATATTCCCTTCTTCGAAGGTTTCACAGATTTAGTTTCTTCACACCACCACCACTGACGCGGCTCCACCCCAGCAAAGTTCTTGTCGACGCTCACATGGACGTTGACACCAAGGTGTCTGAACAATGTTTCGTCTTTCCCCTGGTTTAATGCTGAAATCGTTTCGTCAATTTGGCTTTTACATCCACACAGTTCGATCCACTGTTTAAGACTAAGGACAATACCTCGCTTGGTGGGGAAGGTCACTGTCAAATTTCCTTATGTGAATAGCAGTGTCCCCTTTCCATAACTTGGCCACCACGTAGACGTTAGTTCCAAGTTCTAGACGACATCTCGCTTCATCACTTGTAGAACAGGCCATCTCTGGATTGAACGTAGATATGATCGTTTTTGGCGAGCGAATGACAATTAAACTCTTCGTGCCAGTCTAAGTAGGTCAGGGGCAGTTTTAAGTAGGTCAGGGCCGGGTCAGTTGGAGGTTGCACACGGCACAGTAGGCCTTCTAAGTAGGTCACGGTCAATCTAAGTAGGTCAGGGCCGGGTCAGTAGGACGAGGTCACGTGACGTCATCAAGGTCAAGGTCACGGAAAGTAGGTCATGGCCCCAGACAGGCCCGGGTACTACTCCCTCCTCCTCAGTGTGAACATCGACTGTGCGCCACATTTTGGTGGAGTGTGATCATCTAAAGCCGACAAGAAATTATATATTTGGCAATGGACATTTTTTGGGATCGTTTAAATTACATTCAGAATTAATTGTAAGTTTTTAAACCAGTTTAACTTCTATACAAACTTTTAAGATATAGAACTTGATTTTATATATTGTATTATACTTCCACCCCACAGCTCCTTTCACTGGTTATATATTCATATACTTACCATTTGTGACACCCAGTGGCCGATATGTATTTTTGTGCTGGGTTGTCGTTAAACAAACATTCAGGCAGTCACAATGTTTTGTCACTTCAAAAACTCGAATAATTGCAGTAACCGGGAAGATACAATGACAGGTGTGGGGGTTTTTTGGGGTTTTTTTTGTGTGTTGTTGTTTGTTTTTTGTTTTTGTTTTTTTATCAATTCGCCTTGGCGCATGAGCTTTGCATTGTGTAACAATTATGTTGGATGTGCATTTAACACATGTTTTCAACCAATGATTCTTAAATTAAACATTTGTGTAATTTAACATTTAAAAATAACTTTTCATGATACATTGTAAAATGTAATGCTTCTTTTCAGACCTCAAAGCAAGTTAGAAGTCATTGCCTGTTGAGCTGGACTGTGGATGTTGTGCCTAAAAACAAAAAATAAGAATGAAATAATATCAAGGTTATTGTACGTTACTAGGCCCGTAGGCAGTATTTTTAATGGGTGGGTGCGAATTGCTCGTGATTGGATTTGGATTTAAATAATGATACTGTATAAAAGGGACATTCCTGAGTTTGCTGCAATTTTAAAAATGTTATCGACAAACAGAAACTTTGTATCGATTGTAATTACATATCAAATATATATATTGTTTTGCATAATATTAGTGGCTGTATATTAAACGTGTTTCTGGTCGTTCTGGTTTTTTGTTGTTTTATTTCGTGGGTTTTTTTTTTTTTTTTTACATTTTATTACCCCCAGAAACCATTTGGTAATGTCAGTGTTGGGGCCCTGAAGTCATTACTTACAGTATGAGTATAGTATAACTGCATATAGGCCTATATGTCAGGGATCTGTCCAGACATTCTCTGGTACCCCAAAAAATTTCCCTCCCAAAAGAAACAGGCACTGAAAATTCCCAATTTGTCTTCATTGTTTATTTAGCGGGCAGCATAGCCCACTGGTACTGTGCCCGCCTGATGCGCGGTCGGTCTAGGATCGATCTCCGTCAGCTAACCACTGGGGTTTTTCTCGACATAATCATATGTCCGACGCCGATATAACCGTCATGATATTGTGTTGAGTGCGTTGTTAAACAAACAAACAAACCAAAAAATCATTGTTTATTTTGTTTTCCCAATTTCATCTGCTATGTGATCCTGATAAAAAAAAATACTGGACAAATCCCTGCATGTACATATGTATGTAATTATGTATAGAGGTTATTCTTAAACAAGGGAAGCAAAATGATGTGACATGAATAACCTCTATTAAAGATAACCAATATACAATGTAAAAAAAGAAGAAAAAATGATGAGCAAAGAAGACAGATTTCCAAACTACAACCATTAACTATTAGTTTCAAAGAAAATTTGCTAAGGTATCCAAACTTCTTCAAATTCATTGAATTGACATTTTTTTATACAATATATATTTTTCTATTTGAAGTTTATCTTTTATTATATTTTGAAGTGCCTCAATATTTAGTCCGGACTTATGAATTTTCATTCTATAAATGTAACACTTTACATTAATAATTAGCCAATTAATAAATCTGCTTTTTTTTAATTTGTAAGTCCAAACAAAACTGTATTTTTGTCCAATGAGATGTTCACCTTTGGCTTGTAACCAATATTCAACAGCTTTCCAGACTTCAGCAACTTTTGTGCAATTATAAAACAAATGTTCCAATGTTTCTGGTTGGAGATAACAAAAATGACAAATATCAGAATCTATGTATTTTATTTTATGCAAAAAAGTGTTTGTTGCTATAGTTCTGTGCAAGATTTTATACTGGAACCACATTAAAGTCTTTTAAAACTGAAAACGGTAAACTGTAATAGTATCCCCATATTTGTGGAGAAAAGGTACAACCTAATTTACAATATTTTATTTGTACAAATATTTGGTTATCAATTTTAATATTACCAATAAATGTTCTGATTGCTCTTATTAAAGGGACATACCCTAGTTTCAGTTCATGAAAATTAACATTAAGTTTAGTTTAATTTACAAACCTGTAACACATTTTGATAAAGTTACAATTGATTGAAACATGAGTCTTTGACTTTGAAATGGTGAAATACCCTCTAAAATAGAATAAAACTCGACTACATAACTGTTACTTCTCAGAGGCACGCGCCTTTTAAAAAAAATATGACAAATGCATTTTGTGATATTAAAAAAGTATCAGGATGACCAAAAACACTTCGAATGTACGGAAATGGATAATTTAAACAATAAAATTTAAGCAAATTATGATTTCAGTTATAAAAAAAAACGCTTCTAATAGTCAAAACTATGTCTTAGTGTTTAAAAACTAGGGTATGTCCCTTTAAAGTAGCATATTCTAAAAAATTAGATTTTATATGAAATCTTGCTTTACAAACTTCATAATCCATAAACTGTTCTTGCTCATTTAATAGATCTTGTATACAAATTATGCCTTTTTCAATATAGTGTTTATACAATATAGGTTTATTATATTTGTACCCCTTATTTCATCATTATTTTCCCAAGTCTGTTTTTCTTGTATCTTTAACCAACTTTGTAATACATTTTTCCAAAACATATTTTTAATTAATTTAACAAAGTTTCTGTCTTTAGTCCTGTTATTGCCTGGAATAGAGTTTTTCATTTTGAATTCGAGGTAAAAAGTATTCTTATCCAAGAGGCTTTTTACCCCTGCGTGTGCATTAACCTCACCGTGGTGCAGGGGTGAACATTCTTTTATAGAATGGCCAATAAATGCACAACTCCTCGTATGAGGCACCTTGTTTGCCGTGAGGTGCAACCCGTGAAGATGGATGATGGGATCCTGGTGGTTGAGTTGGGGCATATCTGCGGGTATGACTTCTGACAATACATCACTTTGGCCCGGAGTTCATATAGACGGGTGGTCAGGGAGGCCCGACCTGATCAATCGGCTGGTCACGCCAAGCTCGAGAGCATACATTCTTTATTTTGTTTCCACAAGTCAAGAGCAAACATTGTTCTATATGTCATATGTATGTGTTGCTCTTGGAGCGGGGGCTAGGGTCAATTGGGTGTTTTGTTTTAGTAATGCCCAAGTATATCAACCATGTATCCCTGACATGAGTGTCTGCTGGTCATCCGCAGCATCATGTCCCCTTGTTGGACTCCATGGTGGGTGGGGGGCATGGTTGATGAACATTTGAGCTTTTATTATGGCTAAAAACAGCGTTATTACTTCAGATGGGGCCCTTAAGCGGGTCCACACCGAGGTTTCGGACTCTTTTTCTTCAGATGAAGAGTCTACGAATTTGAATGTTAAAAAGACTAAAGTAATTTCTGGCAAAACCTGGCCAAGGTTCCTTGTTATTGGATCATCCAAAGATGAGGTCTTGCAGAAATTATCACCCTTTGCCATTGAAAAGGGGTTGCAAGGTCTAGCTGGTGAGCTTAAGTCAGTCAAGAAACTGCGGAATGGCTCTTTGTTGGTGGAATGCGCCACTGAGAGTCATTGTAAAAATCTTCTTAACTCGAAATTTTTATGCAATGTGCCAATTGAGGTTTCACCACATTCCTCCCTTAACTCTTCTAAGGGAGTAATCCGTTGTAGAGACTTGGAGGGAGTAAGTGAGAATGAGATTTGTACCCATCTTGCCTCACAAGGTGTTGTATTGGTCAAACGAATACTTGTTCGTCAGAATAATGGTTTTTGTTCCGACGAATACTTTGATTTTGACTTTTAGTGTGCCAACTCTCCCAAACTCGATAAAGGCAGGGTATTTAAACGTACCTGTTGTGCCTTTTATCCCTAATCCCTTGAGATGTTTCAAGTGCCAAAAGTTCGGTCATGG
>JAECMU010209526.1:0-13411 GCA_016106625.1 Dracogyra subfuscus | reverse complement strand
GAGACACCGAGGATATACACATCACTATACTCTCTATGTGTAGATACAGGCCTTGACCTTAAGTGTTTTCAGTGGTAGCCCACCGGGCTACTAGGTTTATAAAATATAGTAGCCCTCAGTAAAAATTGATAGCCCCATAACTTGAAAAAAGGAGAGAAAAAAATATTTGTTTATTTAAACATGTTGTTTTAGGGTGGTTGTTTTTAAAATTATGAGCAATATACTGGAATATATATATATATATAATAATAATAATAATAATTATATATATATATATATATAAATATAAATAATAATTAAACTACTGGTCGGAAACCACTACCACCAAAACCCAGCTTTTTTATTTTTATGACCTAATCTCGTAATGAAGGCTTACAGAAATGGCTTTAAGTATCATTAATAGGTGTCATTTCGAAGAATCTTAACAAAACTTGCCTTTATTCTAAAACAATAGCAGTGTTTATTGATGACAATAAACATGTAAATGCCGTGAGCCAGACTGGATCGCCATGTGGGTTTGTGTTATCACGTGACACAATCAGATGCTATTTTGATTGAGGATATTATGCAAAGCAATAGTAAACGATAAGAAAGATTAAATTAAAAATAATTTATAAGAAACATTAATAATTTTAACATTGAAAACATTTGTCAATTTATACATGTCTTTAACATAATAATAGATTTTAATTTTGTAAACAATAATCTGATAATCTGCATAGGTAGCCTAAAAGAAAATAAACAGTGATTGAGTTATGGTTTATTTTAGACTTCAGTTAGCGGCAAATAGTCTTGATAATTCAAAACATTAGTTATAAGTTGGCATCAAAACAATGGGCTGTATTGTTGATTGTCAAAATGACTACGAATAGATAACCTATGACCCAAATAGTAATTCTGTGACCCATACGAACCCTGTATATTTGGCCACTAAATTAAGTTCTTCAAATTATTTATATTAGTCCGCTATGTTTAAAAAATAATACCACTGGCAAATATATTCCTTGGTTTCACTGAATCATATTCATGATATTGCACAACCGCCAACTGTTGGTCAGACTAGGGGAGCAATTAACAGTTCCAATAGTTCGTGGCAATAGATTTTTTTTTTTTTTTTGATTGGTTTATTTAACGACGCACTCAACACATTAAATTACGGTTATATCGGCGTCGGACATATGGTTATGTCGAGAAAAAACCCAGTGGTCAGCTGACGGGGATCGATCCTAGACCGACCGCGCATCAGGCAGGCACTCTACCACCGGGCTCGTGGCAATAGAGTGCACGCACATGAAAGGGTGGAATTTCAAACACCGATGACTTAAATGTCTTGCTGACTGTAGAGTGACTGGACATGTCAAAACATTTGGTAGCCCGGCGGACTACCAGGGTTAGACAACTGCTAAGGTCGAGCCCTGTAATAGCCAATGATAAATCAAGGTGCTTTAGTGGTGTCATTAACAAAACAAACTTGTAACTTTGTAGTTTGGGCATTCAGTACACTGGTTTGATGTTTTAATTCAATGTTTAAAAAAACCACCTGAGTGCGTGTTTCTGAGTTATAGCACACAGTAACGACCAAAATTAATATATATAATAAACCTGTCCTGTCTGGAACATCAGTATCTCGGTGTTCAGTGCTTCTGATCATCCCAATGTGTAGTTCAAACTGGACTCAGCAAGTTCACATGTACAAACATGTATATAAATGTATATGAACACACACAGTAAAATATGTCTAAGCCGGATCATGCTGTAGACATTTTTTTTGTTTTTTAAATCCGATTTTGACAGGATTTGGGATTTAGAAATTTCTAAATTCAAGACCATGAAACATTGCCAATTTTTACAGCATTCCAATTTGTTCAGGTTCTGGTTTAGATAGGTTTCAGTGAACGTGTCCGTGTATATATTTATAAACATGTAATTTAAGCCTTATAAACCTGACACTAGTGATAGTAATGTTTGTTTGCAGAATACGGTGAAGATTGTCTGAAACTAAATCAGAAAAAACACATTTAGCACAACCGAGGATTTTCTGACCGAATCATAAAATAGTTAAGTTAGCAGTCATGTAATTTGTCTTTAAGTTAACAAATAATAAGTTGGAGAATGTACTTGGAAGTGTAGATTCATGAAAAATAATTAACTCGCTCTAAAGGGGCTCGTGAATAATTTCCCTTGTTTACTGAAAAAGTGCACTTTTCACATTCATTGAAGAATGAACATTAGTTTTTTAGATCACGTGGTATCATTTTAACCAATCAAGATGCCTATTACAAAACCGTAATTATAAAATGGAATTATAATGAAATAAACTGAAGTTAAAGCCACTTAAACCATTGAATGTGTGACAAAGAAAGAAATGTTTTATTTAACGATGCACTCAACACATTTTATTTACGGTTATATGGTTAAGGACCACATATATTTTGAGAGGAAACCAGCTGTCACCACTTCATGGGCTACTCTTTCGATTAGCAGCAAGGGATTTTTTATTTGCACTTTCCACAAGGCAGGATAGCAAAAACCATGGCCTTTGTTGAACCAGTTATGGATCACTGGTCTGTGCAAGTAGTTTACACCTACCCATTCAGCCTTGCGGAGCACTCACTCAGGGTTTGGAGTCGGTATCTGGATTAAAAATCCCATGCCTCAACTGCGATCCGAACTCACTACCTACCAGCCTGTTTGAATGTGTGACAAGTGTCTAACCAGGAATCTATCCATAATACTAGCCTAACCAGCAGGGTTGAACCACCATGTAGCGAAACTGACAACATTGAAAATCTGTCACTACTTTCACATTCATTTCAACTTATTTTCGTGCTTATATCCAATTAAGGTTCAAGCACACTATCCTGGGCACACACCTCAGCTATCCGACTGTCTGTCCAGGATACTGGGTTCGTTGTTAATTGTTAGTGAGAGAGAAGAGGGTGTAGTGGTCTTACACCTACCCATCAAGTCATTAAAACTCACTCTGGGTGGGAGCCAGTACCAGGCGGCGAACCATGTACCCGACAGCCTTACATCCGATAGCTTAATCATAAGCATAAAAAACCCACCCTGTGTCATAATATGTTGCAGCTTAATATAATACACACCTCTTCATCAGGTGTTTACCAATACTTTGGTTATCCAAGTTGAGGAAACCACAAACACTTCCAGATGACAGATTAATCAAGGGTATAAAGTGGTAGTTAAAGGGGACCGGACACCAAACCATACATAGGGCGTAATGAATTTGTTTGCTGTCATAAACCAGAACATGCAACTACCGCGCTCCCTTTATTGACCAAGTCCAGCGTGCCAGTCTTGTTTGGGGGTTTTTTCCGCCGGTCTCCGATGTTGCCGGAAACTGTCGACAATTGATGAGCTAGACCCGTGACGTCACTGATGAGAGGAAAACTTAAGAAACTACCAAGCAGCATGGACAAACTTAGCTATTCGAGTGAAGAAGAATTGTGTCCAGCTTGTGCTAATGGCATGAAACCGTATCAGTTTGAACCACTTATCAGAGACTTTGTCCCTAATTTAAAACCAACTGTTTCAAGTAATTTGCTCCGCATACTGACAGAAAACACACTTGTTATATATTGGAATAAAACTTCTTTTTTTTACAATATATCCAGTGTTATTTTCTTTAATGAAAATATATTACAGGTAAAGCAACATAATATATGATTTTGCTTTAAATTGCTAGATGTCAAGTGATTAATAATATTATTTTATGGTAACAGTAAAAAATTAGACGACCAATTGTTTCAATTTCTGCCAGAAAATAATTTGAGGGTACGTAATAAAACCGGCCTGTAGGATCTTTTAGTACATACATGTATGTAACTTTATCCTCCGCACCCTCTAGCAAAAACCCAGGGTAGGTACAAAATGTATTAAAACAATTATTTGGTGTAGGGTATTTTAAAGGGACATTCCTGAGTTTGCTGCACTATTTTAAGATGTTATCGATTAATAAAATATTTCTACGATTAAACGTACATATTAAATATATTTTCTTATTTAGAATATTAGTGGCTGTATATTAAACTTGTTTCTGATCGTTCTAATATTTGTACTAAGTTCATTTTAATTTTATTTCTTAAAAAAAACAAACATTGTACGTACAAAATTATTTGAAGACGAAATCCAGTTTGGGCTTCTTACAAATATTAAGACGACCAGAAATACATTAAATATATAGACACTGACATTCTAAACAAGAAAATATATTTAATAAGCAAGTTTAATCGTAGAAATATTTTATTAATCTGAAATATCTTACAGTGCAGCAAACTCGGGAATGTCCCTTTAACATGACATACAGAAAGCACTGAAAAGTACAATTTTATTATGCTTTAATAATCGGCATTAGCTTTAAAATTAATTAACCATCATTCCTTCTGGCCTGAGTACATACATGTACGTTATTCCTGCCAAAATGTTAGCATTCTAATTTTAAAAACAATATACTGAACTGACGATAAACATTGTTAACTAGCGTAATAATTCACGTTTTGAAGGTGTTTTGTTATGAGGTTAACAAACCAACTAGATCAAGAGACGTTAGTACGGAGTCGTTATGGGCTGTCGGTGAAAATTAATTTGGTATTATAGGTAAATAAATGTGAAGTTTAAATATTCGTATGTGAATAAATTGCAAGTATATACTTGTTTTAATTTTCACATTGTAAATGTACCATAACCTCGTATGGAAACTAACTCGTATGAACAGAAAACTCGTATGGAAAACTAACTCATATGTAAAAAAAAAAATAACGATGAACTCGTATGGAGATGTATGAATATGCAGATAATATATATACTTTGATATTTCTCTTTTGACACTTGTTTTGTATACATGTTTCTTATTTATGTCAACTACTAGTATTTGCGTGTCGACCGCAGTTTGTGCGTCAACGGCAGTCACCTATTTTCGTGTCACCCGTGGTCACCTATTTTGTCATGTTAGCGACACTACTAGTGGATTTGTCGAACTCTGCATAAAAACTACACACAAGTTGCTATACAGTATTGGATATATCAGTATGTAGTTTCCATACAAGTTCAGTGCATTTTACCCCATACGAGTAAGTCTTCCATACGAGTTCATTTGTTGATTTCCATATGAGTTCACTGCATTTCCCCCATACGAGTAAGTTTTCCATACGAGTTCTCTGCAAGCCCTCTCACCGATGATGTATTGCCTCGCTTTCGTTCAGATCTATGCATAATCCCGCCCACTTCTGTTTTTACCCCAAACCTAAGAAGCGCAGCTGACTGGTACTTTGCAGTGAGCCGGGCGTTAGAGTAATGCGGTCTTTGACGCTAACTTAATCCATTACACACTACATGTCTTTTGGTGTCCGGTGTCCTTTAATGTCTACATGTACAGGTTTTCCAAACTTAAAAAATTTGAAGACAAATAAAAATGCCTTTGGTTTTGATAGATGTGATGTAGATTTATAGGAAAATTTCAGTTTTCATCTAGAATTGTTGTGAAAGGCACAGTTTATGTCAAATGACAACATTATATAACTTTAATCTCGAATTGATTAAGAAAAGACTATTTTGATTAATTGGGATTGATTTATCACAAATGTAAAAATAGACAAATATGACAAGTTTGCCGCTATGACGACGTATCTTTAGGTACTTGATCTGGTGCCACATTTTAACTGAAAACATGTATAGAGAAACCTGTTTAAACCAGACTCTGGCCAAACCGAAATCCTGTCAAAACCAGTCTCAAATATTGTAAATTCTAAACCAGATAGATATTAAGTCCCCAGCATGATCTGGCTTAGACAAGTTTGCATTATTATTTATAACAATGGGTTTGAAAAACAACAAGTACAAATCAGCTGTCTAGTTTTATATGTTTGATAGTGGCTAGATCTTGATTCCCTAGTGAGTTCTTGTACGTGTTTAGAACATGGGACGTCTGCCACTTGGGATCAATGCTGGACACGAACGGGTCGGTGGATGCGATGTCTAGAGGCATTTTCTTCAGTGGCACTACGAGACGCAGGGCGTGGAGCATCATCCGGTGTGGCTCCGTGTCCGTCCGGTTGCTGTACATGTAGTCGCCGATAATCCGGTGTCCAATGTGTGCACAGTGCACGCGCAGCTGGTGAGTCCTCCCTAAACACAACACAACACATTTAACAACAATATCGGAAAACAAAAAAAGATCTGAAAACAGCAGAACAACATCTGGCAACTGAACGATCTTATTAAAATTAGATCCACTATTACATGTGGATCTAACAGCAGCCAGTTGGAACTCATGTCCATCAATCAAAACCTTACTTGCAGAAGCATGCCAGTGATTTAAAAATAATTTGAAAACATTCCAAATTATCCTGAGCGTATACGACATGTTTTATGTGAATTACGAATACCTTATTTAGACCAGTAGAACTAATTTTAATCAGATTGCTAACAACTACTCCAGTGGGCAGGTAACATTTTGTCTGTAAATAATAATTTAAATATTGACCAATCACACTTCACCTTTTATAACATCATAAGGAGCATACAAATTCTAAAAATATCTATTTTAGTGGCCTCAGTACAGCGAACCATAACAATACGTACGGGATGGGTTATTAGTCTTCAATTTTACATTACAAATTATTTATTTTATAAAATAAAACATTTTTTAAGGCATTCGTAATTCACACAAAACATGTCATATACAGTCAAGATAATTTGGAATGTATACTTTTGTATATTGGTCAATCCAAATATTGCTGATCTTTTATTTGACAGTATATAAAAGTTGTCTAAATAAACACAAGAATATTTCAAAAAAGCATATTAGCAGCCAGTGAAAAGTTACATGCTTTTCGTCATAGTAGATTTCATCAGTCGATATAGGTGGCTTGGTTACAATCTATATTTGGAATCTCTGCCATTGCAATAATTTTCTCATGATTTGTGTCAGGGAAATGTGACTTATGGTAATTAAAGGCAGGAGAGTAATTTATGTGGTTTGGACTTTAACAAAGTAAAAACATGCGATACCTGTGAATGGTTTTAAGAGGACTTTGCTGGCCGGACGTCCATCATAGAAGCCGTGTTCTAGACTGATCAGCACAGTCCTCGCCTGTCTGGGGCTAGAGCACTCTTTGTGGTTTGCTGTGCACATTTTGTGGAAATCGAGCACCGACGAATCTCTTCCAACTGCTGCATCGATAAGCACATCTTCCTTGTCAGTGTGACCATGAAGCTGCAGTGAAATGAAATCCATTGTTTATTGGATTATAAATAATAATACACCGATTCACAACAGTTCAAGATCAGTGCTGCAGGGGACAATATTTCGAAATCTGAGGTAACCGGAAGTCGGTTCACGTGGTTTTTATCTAGGTAACCAATTGTTCTATTGTGCTAGTTATAATTGCATAACCCGTGGGTTATCTGATTGGTTATCTCAAAATTACGTTGAAATTATATTTTAAATACATAGCTTTTAGCTGAAACATAAAGTTAAAACAAATACAAAAGAAAATATTTTACTAATGTATATAATGCTTGCTAAAGTTAACAATATTATTAAAGAACTGAATATGAGCCCCAGTACTGAAACAAAATACAGGGGCATAGTGGAGGGATTTGGGAGGTCTTGCCCTGTGAAAAGTTTGAAACTCAGGACATCTGTAGATGCATTCTAAGCCTTTTCTTCTTTTTATTAATTTTTTTTTTTAATTTTAAGAGGATATTTTATAGAATAATTACAGAAAGCTTCGAACTATTCTCGGATATTGTTTTTGCATTACGCACATGCGTACTGTATGTAATGCGCGCTACGCCTTTTAAATAGATACATAATCATTTGGAGGGATTCCTTGTTGCGGTGGCTATGCTACTTTCACTTTATCGATGGTACTTATATACTACAGTAGTAAAGGAATGGAATGACGTTCCAAATGTTTGGTTTTTTTAAAGCTCATTATGTGATTTTAGTATTTTTAATTTTATTTGACACTTTTGGATTCCCGTTTACATTCAAACTGTTTTTAACATATGTATAATTATAGCCAATCCAATAGTATGTCTACATATATTCCTTTAGAGATAAAATAGCAGCAGATAATTTAGCTGTCCTAAGTGGTTCGAGCACATTTTAAAAAAATGTTTAGACTGGTCGCAATTGTTGCAGTGTAACGTTGTTTATTGTACATAAATATCTAAAAATCAGTCTAAAACATTTATCAGAATATACAATATATGTGTGATCCATAACCGTATGTCTAATGCCATATAACTGTAAATAAAGTATGTTGAGTGTGTCATTAAATAAAACATATCTTTCTTAGAAATTATTATTATCTTACCAGAGCAACATAGTGTTTTGTAGCTTCTCCTTTAGAAAATGCTTTATGCATGGCTGCACTGGCCACACGTGTCAAGGCGACACACAATACCCCACTAGTGGCGTAGTCCAGGCGGTGAACAAACCTGGTAGGGGAGAACAAAAATCATTGTTAGTTGGGAATCTTGAGAATAACAACAAATAACGAGATAAATATTTACAAAATTAATGAGATTTTGGTTGGGTTTTTTTTTACTGCTGTTAAGACAATCTTTATATGTTGACAAGTTACATCCCAATAAACACGTCCAATAATTGTTAAAAACACAAGTTGCTTGGTTTTTTCGTACTAAAACTCAACAAAATAACTTAGTAGTATATGTACTTCTTGTAGCAAAGGAATGGAATGGCTTACACTTCAAGTCAGAGTATATATACATCTAAAGAATTACACTCACCTAAACCCAAACACCATTTTTGGATCAACTAACTCGGGAAATGCATGACAGAGTTGTTTGTCCACAGTGACTTCATCAGTTTTGTCATTCATGTTGATTTTCACGTCATATTGTTTATTAATGGCAATATAATCGGCACAATGGTGAAGAACCTCTATGTCATCTAGTGTTGTCATTGTCCCTCTCCTGCAGACGGTCCCAGTTGTTGAAAAACGATGTACCCTGCAAATGTACTGTGAGTGAACAAACATTTAAATTTTTATAAAATGTTCATATTCATATGGTAATTCCAAACATCAGGACAAACATTGTTTTGTAAAGGCTGAGGTTTACAAAGTTCCTTACAAAACAATTTTGTCCCGAGGATTGGAATTGCTGTATCTATACCTCACAACAGTGATCAATTCTTTTAATTGCCCATTTAATTAGTTACAAAACCATGGCGCAAAATTCACCCAAAAAAATGGTGGGCAAAAAAATAAAAAATAATGGATGTTGGCAAATTATGGTAAGAGAAACACGAGCAGGAATAAAATATGGAATACAAATATTAGCTAATGTTATAGCTCTAATGAAGATGGCCCACATAATATTATTTGGGTGACTAACACCATTATTTTTTTAATATTTAAGTCGCGCAAATGGGACATTGGTCGCATTTCGCAACCTGGCCACAGGCCGTTTCAAGCCCTGCTAAATATTAATTTGTAAGCTATGGTTTGTTTACTGCAGAACAATTCAAAGACATTCCACTTACAAATTTAAACTCATAAAAACATAAGCGGAAAATATTGTCCACATTGTGCAACAACATAAAAATATAACAACAAATATAAAGCTGAAAATATAAATATAAAATATTTTTAAAACAATGATACAATGTGAAATGGCAACTTGGAGAAAACCTAATTCATCAGAATTCTGACAAACATGAGTCAATCATAGTAAAACATGAGTTATGTCAGGCATATGTAGAAATTGTCTAGCCTTGGGGTGCTAGACAGATATTTCTCCCATCCCTAGACATGCATATTCCATAACGTCAGCCCATGCAGAATAAATCGGTCTTGCATTACCACGTGACTTCTACATTGGGTGACAGCAAAATAACACAAGAAATACTTTTTATATTTCATAAAAACAAGGAAACCTGCTGTCATAATGAAATTATGCTATCATTTTCGGTTTATACTTTTAGTATATACATGTATATATACCATTTTTGGGTACAATCTTTTCAATGGTTTTGATTATTTTATTGTAAGTTAAAAAATAAAAGATGTTGTTTTTTCACGTTTTCCCAAAATGTTTGTTTTTCATTTTACCATCGATAACGCTTGTTATCAATACTGATAGGCATTACATTCATACCAGTGAATAGTTTGTAAAATATAATTTTATTTATAAATTGATTCTTAAATAACACAATTTATACACTAAACATTATTTACAATTGTTATCAATGGACTATTCACTACAGTAGAGGCAAAAAACTGTAGCATACCTTTTGCAGATCGAATATAATAGGGGTTAAAAATCATAAAAACTAAATGCTTTGGCTTTGTTGATCTTGCACATGTGAGGTCATGTGACACGCACCGAATATTAACTCATCTTTCTTCAGTTTAAGTCAATTTCTAAGAGTTATGTGGACCCGATATCAGTAATTTTATCGAATAAACAAAAACGACGTAGTAAAATGAACACTTTTAGGAGTTTGTAAAGATTTGTATTTAGATACTTATTTGCACTTTATTGTTAATGAAAATGTTCTAGAACTGTTAAGAAAAGCCTCACAAATGAATGACAGGCAGGCAACAAACTGTCCACAAGAAAACAAAGTGAACGGAGTTTTAAAAAAATAATGCAGTTCGGGACGTTGACGGTACATTTTACAGGTGGGTGGGTTTTTACTGTTTTATTAAGTTTTTGCGCATGTGAGATTGGAAAATGTACACATCCGTCGTGATTTCAACATCGGCATCGGGTACCCAGCTAATTTTGCAGACTGTATATGCATGCATGATTTGCCCCGAGCAAAATTCCTCGGAACCGTTCTGCTAATGGCGGAATCGGTTGACAATGTAAACCTCGCCGTTTGTATCATGGGTGGATCAGTTTCGGTGAGCATAAGCATTCGATTCTAAATCATATCAATATTTATACACACACAGTTGTTATTCAAATAGCTGCCTTTTTATTAGTTTTTCTAAGCTTCAAATTAACACTAAACTGGCCGCTATATAGCAACGATCACTGCACATGAGTCAAAAACTGTAGCATGCATCCACAGTAAATATTGTTAACTACGTCACTATTTCGGTGAGTAAAACGTTTAGTGGTATAGCTTACAGCCAAAACTTTCCAACACAAAACTTTTCAGTGTTTTATCAAAATGTGTATGCTGTTCAACAAAACATGTACAAATAATATTTTATAACAAATATTTTAAACATTTTAATACAAATTACAAAATGGAGTCTTCCAGAATCAATGTTAACAAACAATATTTTAGGAACACGAATATAACAATTGAACAATATAAAATAATGTTTAAGACATGTTACATTGTTAGTAATAACCAGTGGGTTACTAGCTAACCTGTGTTGTAATTATTATTAGTCCCAGTAACTGAGTTGAAGCTTTCGTGTAATAATAAACGACTAGATGTAAAATCTAGGTCGCGAGGATTAGTTAATTTTTACATATGAGGGTAGGCTGAAAAATTATTTGAAGGACACCTAATATTTTATCATATTTAATCTTTATTAGCTAAATTATCATTAGAGTATACTAAATATAGTATACAAGTATTATTTGAAATGTATGCAGCCGTCAAATTACGATTATTTTTTGGTCTGTAACCCTGGCATTTTATATCTCGCTAACCCTCTCAAAGAAATAAACAAAGATTTGTAATGATCGAGACAAATGTCCGGTTTAAAAATGATTATCGCATGCCTGTGTTTTGACAGCAATAAACACACAAAAGGTACTTTGATTGTATTTTTTGTTCGTCTACAGGGTGTCGGTCACATACACAAGTGTTTACCGAGGTGTACCGAGAAATAATTACACCATCGGCATGTACCGAGTATGTCACTAGACCGATGTGCTGTGCGATTAATCCCAGTTAATTACCATTGTTAACACTTCAAACAAATTAAACGCTAATCAGTGCACAGGGTTTCTGACTCTTCCCTTGATTTCCAAAAGCGTATTTACTATTATTTATGAATAGAAAAAAAACGTAATGAGATTATTTGAGCACTGATATGAATAAAAAAAATTTCTAAAAATTCTAAAAATATTTGGCGAATATGTATTGAAATTGGCGAAAGAATTTGCAGATTGGCGAATTTATTGGCGAACATAAATTGTACCCCAGGGCTAGCCCTGAATTCTGATGTCTTGCAAGTGTGTTAACAGTTGAACAAATGAATAGTTATAATGGTAAAATTCTTTGGTTAGCGGGCAGCATAGCCCAGTGGTACAGTGCCCGCCTGATGCGCGGTCAGTCTAGGATCGATCCCCGTCAGCTAACCACTGGGGGGTTTTTCTCGACATAACCATATGTCCGACGCCGATATAACCGTATTTCTAATGTGTTGAGTGCGTCGTTAAACGAACCAAAAAAAAAAAAAAAGCATTCTGAATTTTAATAAATATACAAAGAGATATCCATGAGTATGATTATGTTAAAACATATAAGGACCATATATTTTTGGCAAGTATCTGTAAAGAGAGTTTTGCCAGCAGACACCGTGAGTCATGTGACAAAATAGAAGTACAGCTGAGAAAAGGAAAACAAATGTTTAAAAATATGTTTTCTTTCAAATAGCAGTCTTCGAAACTCATAGAAAAAAGGTATTATGAAATGTACCGTGTGTATGACAGGGTAAAGTTTGATATTGTTTTCTTTGCTAATTTTAACCTTATTTTTACAAACATTTCTGTGGATGTGACAGACATTTGTTTACTTTCCCCATGCAAAAGTCAACGACGTCAGAAATCTTTAAATATACATGCTGTTAAGCATAAACGGCGAAACCACCGAACGATACTTGCACGCGAGGTTTACATTGGTGAACTAGTGACCGATCAGCTTATCCAGTTATTGCCGCAAAGTATAATTAAATTTGTTAATCGTTTCAATGAGCAAGTGAATATTAAAAGATTGCGTTTTAACCTTTGTCAAAATGTCCAACACATTTTTCGGTGCACTTGTACTGAGCAAATTAATTGGAATTGAAAGGTACACTGCAGCAATCGTACAATACATAATTTGCCAAACGTAACACATTTGGAGTTACCTTCCCTTACGTCCCGAAATGAAATTAGTTCTCATTCACACTTAGGGTACCATTGACGTCCCAATGATTCGAATTAAGGACGTTAGGCGACATTTCCCCACATTTTGAACGGTCCATCGAAAAATAAAAATGGAGGGTGGGCTACATATAGTTTTCCACGTTAAGGGGTCCTGTCCCAATAAAAGGGTGTGTGGGTCTTTTATAGATCGGATCCTCCCTGATCACCAACAAGTGACCAAGGGCAAGGGGGTGCTGCCGACTCTGGTTCATATCTGAAAATACTTGTACATATACACAGAACTTCACATACGTCCAAGTCC
>JAECMU010209514.1:0-26720 GCA_016106625.1 Dracogyra subfuscus | reverse complement strand
ATGTATGCGTGTGTGTGTGTATATATATATATATATATATGTCACTGCATTAGTTTTGTAGACCCTAACTTGAGAATTCTTTTAGATTTAGAGTAATTATATATAATTTGTTGCATATTTTTCTCCAGCATGTGATAAACATTAAGTTAAATTACAAACTACCCATTTTCAAGCATGTATTGGGGGAGGGGGGATAGTGCATATAAAAAGAGCCCTTGCTACTAATGGAAAAATCTAGTGCTTTTCCTCTCTAAGATTATACCTAAAAATTACCAAATATTTGACATCCAACAGCCGATGATTAATAAATCAATGTGCTCTAGTCTCTAGTAGTGGTGTCGTTAAACTTTGAAGTCGGGGTGGGGGGGTATTTAAAAAAAAACTAATTAATTTCTTAACCACCAAAAATGTGAGTTTTATGTTTTTTGCCATGATTTGTATCACTTATTATCAGCTTGGTATGACATTAAATGGTTGGGGCAGACTGCAGTTGATTGGCCTTTTTTTTTTGTATGCATTGGTAGAGTACCATAAAAATTAATTTTTTTAACAGTATTTCATGGATTGTTTTTCCATATTAGCAGTTTATTGTCTGTTTTGTGCAAATTGTGTTTTAGTTCCCTAGGGCGATATTTTCAAAATTACCTTAGTGATATGATATCATAAAACTGTCATAGTCTATGACGTACCGGCCTCAGTGGCTAAAACCATCGGTCTCCAGGCTGGTAGGTACAGAGTTTGAATCCCAGTCGAAGCATGGGATTTTTAATCCAAATACAGACTCCAAACCCCGAGTGTTCCACAAGGCTCAATGGGTAGGTGTAAACCACTTGCACCAACCAGTGATCCATAACTGGTTCAACAAAGGCCATGGTTTGTGCTATCCTGCCTGTAGGAAGTGCAAATAAAAGATCCCTTGCTGCCTTTTCTAAAAGAGTAGCCTATCATCTATGTGGTGACAGCAGGTTTCTTCTTAAAAAAAACCACACAAAAACTGTCAGAATTACGATATTTTTGACATCCAATAGCTGATAATAAAATAAAAAAATCAATGTGCTCTAGTGGCATCGTTTAATCAACCATGACGTACGTGTTGTTGTGATGTCATAGCCTATAACTGTTCCATATCATAGCACTAAAATAGCTTTGAACATTTGTTAGCCGTTTTCCATGGCAGACTTTACATTTATTAATGTTCTCTCTATGGATGTGTCTGTATGCAGGCACGTATTGAATATTTTCATGGATATTTCCAAACCCGACAGTGTGTTCAAAATCGTTCTGTGTTTTTCTTGGTGGCATTAATTCTGTTGCTGTATGTGAGATTTCAGTAGTTTTAAAAATTTTGTACTTGTTCTCGAGTCTCTTGGCCATTTTCAGTATGTCTCAAGTCCTTAAAATTGTTATATGCCATACTTGTGATTAATTTTTATTTTAAAATGATTATTAATCAAGAACTTAATTGTAAATTGCTTTCATATTTATTATGTATTATTAAATTAGTGGTCTTTTAGCGAACAGTACATAGCATAGTCCTGCTTATAAAACTAGACCGAACATAATCCAAACTGCATCTTAGAACAGGCCTTAGAATTTTAAATATTTATGGGAAACATGCCTTGAGATTATGTTACATAATATTTACCAACGGGCTTTTAGTTTCACGATTTTGCTGACACACTACCAGAAATGATAATTTCCATGAAATCTGGTGGCCTGTTAGAAATTACACATGGTCAAAGTTTAGTCCTTAAATGTTAGTTTTACAGGTAACTGATTCTGTCAAAAAATATAACATGTCTTAAATGTTGGTTTTACCAGTAACTTGATTGCAAAGAGAAAACTAACATAGGCCTTAACTGTTAGTTTTACCAGTTAAAAAAACCCTAAGATCTTGTAGAAATAAGTGGGTATTAACAGTAATGCTGGGTTTAAAAAAAAAATCATTTAGATGCAGGGTACCAGTGGATTTTATTAAGAGGCAGTGCTTCAGTATATGTTCAGTCTCATAAGGATGCAAGAAGTAGAACTGTTTTAGCATGCTTATTGCAGGATCGTTACAGAGCTGTTATTTTATTTTATTTGCTGCAATAGCCATGAACCTAAATTTTGTTTATAAAACATTGCAAGTCGATTTATAATGCCAACACATAATTTATATTTTACACTGGGCATCTGTAAATATTTGTTTTTAACAAGGGTGTAATGTATTGCACACATTCTTATACTCATAATAATAATAGTGAATTTTAAAATACCTGGTCACTTGAAGTTGATCAAATTAATTTTACTTTTGTGACAGTAACAACTCATTTAAAAAATTTAAACTATTTTTAGTACTGTGTTATTATGTCAATAGTAGTATTTTTGTTTTGTATTAATAAAGTTAGAAAATCAAAATGGCTTTTGTTTGTAATTTCTGTTGGTTGATATGTTCAATTTGTTTTTAAAAACAGCAATATTTTATTGGATTGTTGTATAAGAAATATGATTTCAGTATTTGGTAATTCTTGCATTAATAGCACAAGATCTTTTCATGTATTTTCCAAGACAGGACAGCACATACTATGGCCTTTGATTTACCAGTTGTGGGGCACTGGTTGGGACAGTGAAAACAAACTAATGAAGAAAATAGTCTTACCAAGGGGGTACTTAAATCTTATGTTCAAAGTACGTAGGGTTCAAGACTTAAAGCGGCACTGTCTGGAATATTTTTATTATTTAAGCATATAGAACAAAAAATCCCATTACGTTTGGTGCCTTTAAGACGCCGCAATCTGAATTGGATTGACTATACTGGCTTTTCCAAGTTAAAAATAAAACCAGAATTTTGAAAGTAGGACACTTTTGGCGGGGCCCCCACTGGGCTAAAAATAGTATGGTTCGGCAATTGTTGCATTACAAAAACCGAGCAGTCAATTTCAGCAGACACTCATGGCGACGTTCTAAACACCGGTTGAAATACGCCTTTCGATTGTTACCTTATTTCACATACGTTTAAACACACTGTTATACTAATTTTTATTATTCACTACGACGTTTAAAAGAGTATCTTTATATAAAAACAACACAAAAACAAAATAACAACCAAGACTAATTTTCACAGTCTTATTGTTACTAACATCCGTATGAGTACAACTTAACGTTTTATTAAGCACTTTTATAATATCTGTAGTATCACTTTAAATATCCTTCTGTACTACAGTAGTATAAGATATCCAACCAGTTTCGAATAGATCACACCACAACACACATTATAAAAGGCATATGAGGCCGGTGTTTAGAACGTCTCCATGCGTGTCTGCTGAAATTGACTGCTAGAATCTGCTCGGTATTACAAAATGGCAAGAGTTGTTATAAATAGCTAGTAAGAATTTGACGATATGCGTTAATGACGGCAATTCGCGAGTGAATTAAAAGTGCAGTTATGCTTGTATTTGAACTTAGAACTTGACTGTATACGACTGAAACCAGACCATGCAGCTTTAAATACTGTAGATCATGATATTAAAGGGTCCCTAAATTAATGTGAGTGGTGTCCATATGAAATATTACTTTCCTAACAACACACGTCTGTGTACCATTTTGGTTAAATGTGAGTTACAGGTTTCTTAAATGAGATCAACTCGCTAACATGTCTGTGTACACATCAATTAACCTGTTTAGTCCCTAGTGTTTTTGGTGATATTAACTCGAAGCATATTTTTTGCAGCAATCAGTTACCCAACATGTATAATTACCTAAATCTGACAAAACATTAGCACACATATATGTATCATTACAACCGTATCTTCTTAAGATATGCAACCAGTGCACCACGACTGGTATATCAAAGGCCGTGGTATGGGATGGTGCATATAAAAGATCCCTTGCTGCTAATCGGAAAGAGTAGCCCATGAAGTGGCGACAGCGAGTTTCCTTTGTCAGTATTTGTGTGGTCCTGAACCATATATCCGATGGCATATAACCATAAATAAAATGTGTTGAGTGGATTGTTAAATAAACCATTTTCCTTCCTTTCATTCCTTCCCAAGAGAAAATTGCAGTGAACTTGAACGTGACCGTAAAAACATTTTTTTTTATTGACCTCAAGATTAGCGTGCTAAACCCCATTCACGCGCAATGAATCGTGCTTTTGCTGAACAATTAAACAATTAGTCTGTCTTGCTTCTGATGAATTGTTTTGTAAATGTATTAACATTTTAATCCTTTTTGTTTTAATAGCATGTGACATATAGCTTGCTGGACTAAACATGAAAATAAATGCATCGTATTACTCTTTTCAATTAGCTGAAAGGGATCTTTTATATGCACCATCCCACAGACAGGATAGTACATACCATCGCGCCCCCTTCTCCAACAGTGAAAAGGTAAATTATAGCAGTTAGCTCTGTTATGTTTTCATGTTTAGCTCCATTTCTGACAAACTGTAAGTCCTAAGTAAATGAAACATGGCTTATACTTAGTCTAGATATTGTTGCATTGGTGAATGTTTATCGCCAACACACGTTAAACAAATGTTTCTTTTATTTTATTTTTAAATTTAAGCACTAGATTAATCCCAAACGTTACACCACAAATTATTTATTTATTCACTGATGCAGTTTATTGTAGTCAAGACATTTAATTTGGTTTATTTCCTTTCATTTATTACAACTGTCTGCTTTCTGGATTGTCCGTCTATAAGAAAACCCCAAAATGAGCACTCTATGGACTGGAGATGGTAATGGGAGTCGAGCCCACCATCTATCAGCCTTAAAGCCAAATGTTTAATCACTGTATCACTTAGGCTGGTAGACACTGCTCAAATGTTGGTAGACAGTGCTCAGATGTTGGTAGACAGTGCTCAAATGTTGGTAGATGGTGCTCAAATGGTGGTAGACACTGCTCAGATGTTGGTAGACACTACTCAAATGTTGGTAGACAGTGCTCAAATGTTAGTAGACAGTGCTCAAATGTTGGTAGTCACTACTCAGATGTTGGTAGACAATGCTCAAATGTTGGTAGACACTACTCAAATGTTGGTAGACACTACTCAAATGTTGGTAAACAGTCCTCAAATGCTGGTAAACACTACTCAAATATTTGTTTCTAGACTGCTCAAATGTTGGTAGACACTGCTCAAATGTTGGTAGACACTACTCAAATGTTAGTAGACTCTGTCACTCATTACTATGTAGTTTAAGAAATGCATAATTAACAAACTTCACTTGATATAACAACCTTATCAAGCAAGAAACGGGAGTTAGACATTCATATACATGTAGATATATATACTTCCACATGCTATGAAATCTGGATCACAGTTTTTCCCCGTGCATGTCCATTGGCTACTTTTTCAAAAGCAGATGGTACTTCTTCAAAAGTGAAAACTTTTTCTACAACAGGATTAATCTGGAAAAAAAGATCGATCAATCACAAAATGTTTTAATGCAAAAATGGAGCTCCTTTTACCCATCAATAGTTTGTGCCATCAACAAATAAGAGCTAGCCTGTTTCCCTTGAATAGAAAAAAACACGATGAACCTGACATACAATTTAACATGAAATCTTTTGTTAAAAAAACACATTAAGTTTGCTTACAAATACAATACCTTTTTATTTTTTGTTAAATAAACTGATAACTTCAATATGTAAAGAAACATATATTTCCTAAAACAAAGTGCACATTAAGAATTAGTATTTTTTATTTTTATTGTCTTTTTGTTTAACGATGCACTCAACACATTGTAATTATGGTTATATCGGCGTCGGACATATGGTTATGTTGAGAAAAAATCCCAGTGGTTAGCTGACGGTGATCGATCCTAGACCGACCGCGCATCAGGCGGGCACTGTACCACTGGGCTATGCTGCCCGCTCATTTAAGAATTAGAGATTATATATTGAAAGAAAGAAAGAAATATTTTATTTAACGACGCACTCAACACTTTTTATTTACGGTTATATGGCGTCAGACATATGGTTATTGACCAGATATTGAGAGGAAACCCGCTATCGCCACTTCATGGGCTACTCTTTCTGATTAGCAGCAAGGGATCTTTTATATGCACCATCCCACAGACAGGATAGCACATACCACGGCCTTTGATATACCAGTCGTGGTGCATTGGCTGTGATGAGAAATAGCCCAATGGGCCCACCGACAGGGGATCGATCCCAGACCGACCGTGCATCGAGCGAGTGCTGTACCACTAAGCTAGAATAGTTATGTCTGTACAAGACACAGATGTAATGTGGGACTGAATGTTAGTACTGTGGAATTGACTGCTAATAACATGAATGTCCTGATTCTGTAGATGAGAGTTTTGGTTGCAGTCACCGTTATCTGTTACTATTAAGAATAGATATTTCTCCCATCCCTAGCCATGCAAGACAGGCGTATTCCATGACGTCAGCCCATGTGGAATAAATCTATCTTGTATGACCACGTGACTTCTGTTGTTTGAGCTGATATTAACATTGGGTGACGTCACGTAAACAGCAAAATAACACAAGAAATGCTTTTTATATTTCATAAAAACAAGGCAACCTGGTGTCATAATGAAATTATACTGCCATTTTCGGTTTATACTTACAGTATAAACCATTTTTGGGTACGATCTTTTCAATGGTTATGATTATTTTATTGTAAGATAAAAAAAATAAAAAATGTAGGTTTTTCACGTTTTCCCAAAATTCTTGTTTTTCATTTACTGGATGGGAGAAAAATAATCCTTCATTATGTATCCATGTGGGACAGGGCTATTCCACCCTCGGGTACATAATATGATGTCAGGAACTCGGCAAGCCTCGTCCCTGACAACAAATGATGTACCCTTGGGTGGAATAGCCCTGTCCCACATGGACACATATGACGGATTCTTTTAGTCTGTATAAGACACAGGTGTGGAATTGACTGCCAATAACACAGTGAACATCCTGATACTGTGGATGAGGTTTTTGGTTGCAGTCATCCGTTACTATTAATGTGTTCCCTTATTTATTTCCATCAGTATAGATTGTTTGAAATTTTACATTTTTCTTATCTTTGACAATCTAAATGTTGTATATAATGACAATACAGTCTAACGTATACACTTGTAGGTAGGCCCCTATCTATTTTCAGGCCATAGGATTTCAAATTTAATGGGAAACACGTTTTCGGTTCTGTGCCTTCTGATCATGGGAATTCATCAGAAACTGTTTAGGTTCCACTGAATGGTCATACTCATTATAATAATCATGGGAAATTAAATTTCGGTTCAGTCATTTTACTGACACGCTACCGGAAACAACTGTTTCTGTAAAATTTGAAGGCCCGATTTTTAAAAGGTGTTTTGGGACATGACATGGAAGAATGGACATAGAACAGATGTGGCTATTAAAGTTATCTTGTTACACTATATACAGAATAACCAAAAAGAAAAAGAAAGAAATGTTTCATTTAATGAATAACTCAACACATTTTATTTACGTTTACATGCCATCAGACATATGGTTGAGGACCACACAGATTTTGAGAGGAAACCTGTTGTCACCACTTCATGGGCTATTCTTTCAGATTAGCAACAAGAGATCTTTTATTTGCACTTCCCACAGGCAAGACAGCACAAATCATGGCCTTTGTTGAACCAGCTATGGATTACTGGTCGGAGCACTCACTCAGGGCTTGGAGTCTGTATCTGGATTAAAAATCCCATGCCTCGACTGGGATCCAAACCCAGTACATACCAGCCTGTTGACCGATAGCCTAACCACAACACCACTGAGGCCAGTCAAAATAACCAATACTGCAAGGCTCTGCCATAGGTAATTTACAATTTGATCTGAACAGGATAAAACCAAATTAAAAACCACATTTGTATATTGGTAGGATGTGTTTCAGACACAACTGTTAGTTAACAAGTTTCTCTCTTATACATGTATATTACAATTTATTGTCAAGATTTTGCTTTAAGACTGTTTCTGGCAATAAGATTTATGTTATGTGTGGGAGTGAGACATACATGTGATAAAGCACTCGCTTGATGAGCGGTCAAGTCACCACGACTGGTACATCAAAGGCTATGGAATGTACTATCCTGTCATGGGGATGGTGCATATAAAAGATCCCTTGCTGCTAATTGAAAAAAGTAGCCAATGAAGTGGCGACAGCGGGTTTCCTCCCTCAATATCTGTGTGGTTCTTAACCATGTCCGACACCCATATAATCATAAATAAAATGTGTTGAGTGAGTTGTTAAATAAACCATTTCTTTCCTTGTCATGTGTATACAGACTGTATAAGTGTGCCATACCATGTGTTAAACAAATATTGATATTAACAGTATATATACTTACATGACCCTGTTCCACCAATTTGGCGACTTTCCCTAAGGCTTTTCCATTTGGCATAAATAATGCCCATCGACTATTTCTGCCATCACGGAAACCCTAACAAGATAACAAGAGATTTAATATGATCAAAATACAGTACTCACTTTACAACAGCCTTTTATTAACTGGATTTTTAACTTCATATATATGAATCATATACGATATACCTGAGTAACTAGGCTATTCTCAAAAGTATTCATTATGTTTAATAATAGTTCTCATATTTTATGTTGTATGTAAACAAACATTAATCAAGATGTTAGTTTCACATAAAACTAAAACTGAACTGTTAGTACACCAAGCATTATAATTTGAATGGAATATTACTATGTCGAAACATAATAAATTATATTTAAACATTATGTACCTGACATTATAATTTTATTAATTTTAATTCATACAATGTTTACTTATTTACTTTATTGCTAAAGAACCACTGATAATGGTACGAGAAAAAAATAAAATGATATCAACCACATCAAAATCAGGGCATAAAATTTGACTTTTTCAGACGAACGATCTGTCGTTCGTGTGGTTTTAGTGTTTGCACGAACGATTTTCTCCAGTTGTTTATATACAACTGAAAAGATTAAAGTGCAACGGTAATCAAACGAAAATACTAAAATATAATTATTTTTGGTATGCTTGTTAGCGCCAAACAAAAATCTGAATGTTTTTTTAGAGACTTCAAAAGACAGTGCCGACTTTGTAATTGACCGCGATGTCTATTTCAAACAAATACATTATAACAATGTATCTTTCTGATACCTGCAATGCTAGGCCCTTTCTTTTCTTTTTCTTTTTCATCCCAAAATAGTGATATTAGCCTAAATACGTCTTTTTGGATTTTCTGACGAACGATTACAGTTTCTGCACGAACGATCTGTCGTTCGTGTCGATATTGGTTTTGCATAACCGACAGACGAACGACAAAATTGTTCGTGCCAAATTTTATGCCCTGAAAATTAGTCTATAAAATATATATCATAATACCAATGCTACATTTTGTAACACCATTTATGTTCTTGCCATACTTTTTCACAGACAGTTATAAACATCAGTACCATTTTCTGTGTTATCAGGGTATGCACTTGGGAACAAACAATAATAACAACACAAAAGAAGAAAACAGAACTTGTTTTAGTTTCATTATAAACTGTTATAATTAAATTATAATTATTATGTTGTCACAGGACCCACACCATCAAACATCTGGAAGGTTTGACCAAGGCTTGGTCTTGGAATAAATAAGATGCTTTTATGGCCGTATGACGAAGAATTAAAAAAAATACTAAGCCACCAGCAATCTATACAAAGTTCCCACAACACTCGCACGTGCATACCTGTAGGCAATAATAGATATTGTTGACATCGTTCGCAGTGGTGACAACTAGATGTTTGGTATAGTAGACTTGGTGCATTCCGTAAGAAAAGAAAATGTTCCAACACAATGTAACTTCGGAGAAGCTCAGGCTTGTAAACAAAATCTTTCCATGAAACATAGCCTAGCAGAATGTCACAAGTTGTTCCGTTTGTTTAGTTTAGTATCTTGGTTTAACGTGTCCATATACCACTTGGATTTCAAACACACCTATCCTGAGTCCGGCCTCCGATAGGATCGGGGGTCTGACTCGGGACAGGGTTAATTCAGTTTGTAACTAAATGAAAAGTAAAGACGGACATGAGCGACGTGTAGAATTGAACCTACGAATACATTTACGTGGTCACGGTTTTTGGAATATATAATCAAAACTGCCGAGGCATTCCTTATGGTTTTAAACTGTTCAATAGACTGGGGAAGTGGACGCTATTATGTCCTATATGGCTTTGGTTGCGCAGATACTAATAGGAAACCAGTTAAAAACAATAAATAAAAATAACTTTCCAATCTCTTACAAGCATTAGTTATTTCCATTTTGATCCATAATACAATATGCAGATATTTTGGTCACCAGGAGGGTGACACATGATAAGCTTTTGACTTGCCCGACGCCATTTTGACTTGCCATGGGCAATCGGGCGACCATAAAGTGAGTCCTAATGTTTAAGAGTTTACCTGTAAGGTATTACAACCTAGACTTCCAACTGTCTTCAAAACCCCACCAACAAGACCCAGCTTGTCTGTGTTTAACAGCAGTGGAGGTTTGATGCTGACATACATGGCATTTCCCCACTTCTTCAAGATATCTCCATAAACACTAGCATCACCACCAAGTGTGTCAAAAACAAAATCAAACCTGGAAGCAAAGCATTGTTTAAAAAAAAAAATTATCCCCACTACCCTGTTTTCGTTGGAGTGGGATCTGGCCCATTAGTAAAATATTCGCTTGGTGTGCGGTTGGTCTGGGATTGATCCCTGTCAGTAGGCCCAGTGGGCTATTTCTCGCTACAGCCAGTGCACCACGTCTGGTATATCAAAGGCAGTGGTATGTGTTATCCTGTCTGTGGGATGGCGCATATAAAAGATCCCTTGCTGCTAATTGAAAAGAGTAGCCCATGAAGTGGCGATAGTGGGTTTCCTCTCTCAATATCTATGTGGTCCTTAACCATATGTCTGATGCAGTATAACCGTAAATAAAATGTGCTGAGTGCATCCTTCAATAACCCATTTCCTTCCTTCCTGTTTTCGTTCTTCCTTTAATTTTCTTTTTATTCCTTCCCGATCTGGCAGATCTTTGATCTTTTTGTTGTCTCAGTCCTTGTCTTTTTAACCATAGCAGGTTGTTGTTTCTTGCAAACAGTTAGATTATTATAATTATATTGTTATAATTATATTATTATAGGGATTCGTGTACATTTACTATAATGAAGATTTTATAAAAAAATTGAATAAAATTTTCTTTTTTAAATTGTATTTATTACAGTTTTGTTTTGTTTTGTTTATCGATACCATTAGAGCACATTGATTGATTTATCATTAGCTATTGGATGTCAAACATTTGGTAATTTTGACATAGTCTTAGAGAGAAAACCCACTACATTGTTTCATTGGTAGCAAGAGATCCCACAGGAAGGATAACAAATACCACAGCCTTTGATATACCCGTCATGGTGCACTGGCTGGAACAAGAAATAGCTCAATGGGTGCACCAATGGGGATCAATCCCAAACCGACCACACATCATGCGAGCACTTTACCACTGGGCTATGTCCCACGCCTATTTTTCTTTAGATAAACACACTTTATGCATGTTGGACTTCACAAATTTAATAGATGCTTTTTAAAAATAGAACATTATCATGTCTAGATATTCAGTATTGATCTTACAAAACCTGTTTTTGTTTTAAACACATGTACTGGTAACCATATACAATGCTTATCCGGAAAACACATTTAAGAAAAACAGGCTTTGCAAATTTGTCCCCACATTTGTCTTTAATTTTATATTATTCTCATTATCACACTGTTGTACAAATGTAGATCTGATGAGTGATGACATTGTGAATGTTAACATGCGTGTACTGGCATCCTCTAATAAAGCTAGTCTGACCCACGGCACTAACAACCGCTGGTAGTAGGGGTGCATAGTAGGTGGTTACAAGTGCCTCTTAACAATGCCAGAAAGTAGCTACTGAACACTCCCCGAAGTGGTTAGACTAAGCCCACAGCTAAAAGCTGATGGGGAATGGCAGGTGTGTGGCACGGATAGCTACACGAGACAAGCACCTGTCGCGGTTGGAGAGACAAAGACTGGGATGTGGAGGTGGACAGCAAAAGAAGTTGAAAGATAGACATTGCCAGATCTGGAAGAAATGAGATGGAATTCAAGAGAGAAAGGAAAGTGGGATGAAAAAAATGAAAAAACTAAATTAAAGAACACATGCATGTACCGCACGTACCCCTTGAGATTGTTAAGCTCCCCAAAGACATCCTGTGTTTTGTAGTCTATGACGACACTGGCACCAAGTTCTCGTACAAAGTTTATAGCATCGGTACTGCATGTGGTCGTCACATCGGCTCCCCACGTCTTCAGCAGCTAGTTGTCAAAAAGATTCAAAACTCTGTTAAGCAATCTGCCTTTAAGTTTATATGTTATCCATTATTTTGTAATGGACCTGTTTCTTGCAAGTGCATTACATTTACTATATCAGTATAAAGTGACAATATATTATTAAAAGAACAAATACACTAAACAAGGCTTCAACTAGAAGTTTAACCCACTACCCATATGTTAAACCTGTCCTAGCTATTACCTATAATCAGCAGTCACCTCCCATATAAGTGGCCACTTTTTTTTACTCCCTTTAATATAAATAAACTCATAATAAGTAGTCACATGTATAATGTGGCCAGTGGCCACCCAAATTGGATTCCAAATCACAAATATATCTATTATCAGCCTCAGTGGTGTCATGGTTAAACCATCAGACATAAGGCTGGTAGGTACTCGGTTCGCAGCCTGGTATAGGCTCCCACTCAGAGAGAGTTTTAACAACTCAGTGGGTAGATGTAAGACGATTTAGTGGGTAGGTGTAAGTTTACTACACCCTCTTTTCTTTTACGGACAACTAACCCACTGTTCTGGACAGACAGCTCAGATAGCTGAGGTGTGTGCCCAGGACAGCATGCTTGAACTTTAATTGGATAGCAGCTCGAAAATACATTGAAATGAAATATATGTTAAATGGCCACATTAAATTTTTACTGTTCTTGTAAAAACAGTTGTGATATTATAATATTCACTGCACTACTTGATTACACTACAACAGTTATTGTTGTGACATGCACGGCAGAACAATCATCAGATCTACCTGTATAGCAAATGATCCAACACCACCTGAACCAGCAGTAATGAAAACTCTGAAAATCAAGTAAGTTCAGTCTTTTAAAAAGCAAAGCTGTATTAATATTAATATTAAATTTAAGAGATTAAGATATTTATTTCCATAAATTCAGTATAAGCTATGAGACTCAGAAATGTAATTTTTAAAGGCCTGCAAAAATGTATAACTATTTTAAAAGTTCTGTATATAATATATGATTTTAATGAATTAATAAAACAAAATCACTATCACAGGTTTTTCTTCTTTAATTTATGTCATCAACATGCCCAGCTAGGATATCATATATTAGTTATGAATGTTTAGCTCAGAGACATTTTATATATACAACGTAGCCCTTCACAGGTTCCAAGAACATTGTTTTTTGTAAATGTCAGCTTGATCAGACGTCAGAAAAAAACAGAAGAAGTATTTTGGAAATAACAAAAAACACTATTTTTATATGCAATTAAGAAAACAATTGCCTCAGAAATAAATAACTTGTAGTAAATGGCATAGTAAGAGAATGATGTGCCCTGATGGGAAGGATTACAGTATGCAGCACACGTGTACCTTTTACCAGTGGTATTGTTTTCACAGAGTCCTCCAACACTGCACAGTGCAGCCCATACCGTGGCAGCCACATATGGAACAGAAGCTGCCTGCACGTGACTCAGAGACTTTGGTTTCTTAGACACCTGTAACATACAATACAGTCTCAAGTAAAGAAAGAAAGAAATGTTTTATTTAATGATGCACTCAACCAATTTTATTTACGGTTTATCAGACATATGGTTAAGGACCACACATAGGCTGCTCTTTCCGATTAGCAGCATGGGATCTTTTATTTGCGCTTCCCACAGGCAGGATAGCACAAACCATGGCCTTTGTTGAACCAGTTATGGATCACTGGTCGGTGCAAGAGGTTTACACCAACCCATTGAACCTTGCGGAGCACTCACTCAGGGTTTGGAGTCGGTTTCTGGATTAAAAATCCCATGCCTCGACTGGGATCCGAACCCATTACCTACCAGCCTGTAAACCGATGGTCTCAAGTAACAAAATCAGAAGAAAGGAATATTCACTTAATGACACCTCGGTACATTTTAAACTGCAGCTATTTGGTATATAGAATGATCATTTACTACAGACACCCATAAAACCATTTAGACCATGACTTCACTACAGCACACGCCATAGTGATGTTATAACCCAAGTAGTGCTAAGATAGCTGAAACAATCAGGGCCCTGGTCAACAGATAGGAAACCCATTGCTGCCACAAAGGCTATTCCTGTGTCATGTCATAAGGCTTAACGTGTACATTCAGAGCAAGCTGTTGTAGCACATGCCAGTCGTGGGCACAGGGGCTTGCATAGCAAGCCCTTCAATCCAAGACAGATAAGGATCTTTTATATGCACTTCTCAAGGGCTCGAGTGCCATGTTAAATAAAACATTCATTCTCCTTCTCATAGGCATGACAGTGTCTGCCATGGCATTTGATGTACCAGTCATGTCACATTGGTTGGGACAAAAATAAATAATAGAATCCATCAAGGACAATTAAACCTATGACCAAATGCAACCCAGACAAGCATTCTACTACAGAAGGGGTGGGACGTAGCTCAGTGGTACAGCCGGTCTGGGATTGATCCCCATTGGTGGGCCCATTGGGCTATTTCTCGTCACAGCCAGTGCACCACAACTGGTATATCAAAGGCCATGGTATGTGCTATCCTGTCTGTGGGATGGTGCATATAAAAGATCCCTTGCTGCTAATCAGAAAGAGTAGCCTATGAAGTGGCTACAGCGGGTTTCCTCTCTCAATATCTGTGTGGTCCTTAACCATATGTCTGACATCATATAACCGTAAATAAATTGTGTTGAGTGAGTCATTCAATAAAACATTTCTTTCTTTCTTTCTTTTTCCAATAGCCGATGATTGATTAATATATTTGCTATTTAATTCTCATTGAGTATGCAAAAGCACTATTCTTGATATAAACAACTGGTAACTTTTACTAATAAATTGTCCATGCTTTAATAATTGGGATATGGTTGAGGTTATAATTACGGTTTTAACTTTTATAAATCTTCAGTTTGTTTTGTTTAACAGCACCACTAGAGAATTTTGATTTATTATTTCTTTCTTTCTTTCTACTACAGAGCTACATCCTAACTCTCAATTAAAGCAGGTTCTTGTTTTAAACTAGTTACCAGCAATGGCTGCCAGCTGTCATCAAGATTTCATGCACCTGATGTTTGTGAACACCTATTTCATCTACTGCAGGTAACTTTAAGATCAGCTGCTCATTCAGCTTTTCGTGTCAGGAACTGAATGTATATATTATATTAAATAAAAAATTAAAAAAATCTAAAAGAACTTTAAAAAAATGCAGTACCTCTGTTTCTGATGTGATTGTATATTGAGCATGTGTTCCTTGTCTATGAGCACCAAGGGCCCCCCAAACCTGGAATAAAAAAACAACAACTATTAACTGTCGGAATATTTGACAACATACATAATAGACTGCCTATATATAACAATTAGAGGGCATCTCCTTGGTTTATCTCCAATTCAACCAAATTGATATCAGCATTTCAATCATCTTAATCATGAAGACACACCAAAAAGCTGTCTTAATAACAAGTCACGTGACCAAAATTACTTCAACAACACAATTGGCCAGACATCATTGCCAAGAGGTGTACGAATGATGTCAAAACAACTGGCACGAACACACAATGACGCTTACCCAGCACATATCAAGTAATGAGCCTATGAAATTCTGTCTAAATCGGTTAGAAGGCTTAAGACGTTTCTTCAGAAATAAGAAGGGGCTCTGCCCCTTATTGCTGAAGATTCGTCTTAATGTCTTCTAACCTATACTTAACACAAACAAACAGGTCGGTGCTACTTAAACACATATATGTGGCATTGTACAGTTTTGATAAAATTCTGTTTAATGGATAATATTTGAAGGATACTCATTAAAATCCCTAAAATCATGAAAATATCAGTGAGTCTAACATTTAATTATATGGTGTACTACCTCACTTAGTTTAATATGACCTAATTATACCATGCTGCATACTGGACTATCAAGTTGTATTATATTACTGGTAGCTAACACTGCCTCATACAGTATTCATCAGATTAAATGGATGGATGGATGGATGGATGGATGGATGGATGGATGGATGGATGGATGGATGGATGGATGGATGGATGGATGGATGGATGGATGGATGGATGGATGGATAAATGGATGGATGGGCGGACGGACAGACGGACGGACGGAAGCATAGATTTGTTATTGAAGAGTGGGTAGGTGTTGGATGGATGGATGGATGAATGGATGGACGGAGGGATGGACAGACGGACGAATGGATGGATGGACATACTGACAAACAAAGAAGAGGTAGAAGAGACTTAAAAGCATATTGACAAATGTACAAATACTGCAAAAACAAAGGAATATTTTTTACTGTATTCAAGGTACACGTAAACATGTCTCTTCATGTTCAGTGTTATCACATGTTTTAGGTAGGCCTACATGTGAACAACTGTCAAATACATTCACAGCCTGCATTAACACACCTCATCTCCAACTCTTAATGTCTTCACATTTTGACCAGTTTCCATAACAACACCAGAGAAGTCTCTGCCAAGTGTTAATGGAAACTCTGAACCAGTCCGTAACCTGCCAAACTGTTTTCTCAGCAAGTTGATAGCAACTTGGCCATATCCACCTGAAAGCAGATGGTTTAACATACATGAAATTATACATAGGACAACATAATATTATGCCTTCTGCCTTCTGCCTTGTACATGTCAAAGAATCTGACAAAAATAACACTACATACACATTGTATTAAGTGCTAATATATTTTATTTGCTAATATATTTTTACAAAATAACTTTTGCATAATTAACGGTATATAATAAAATAACACAAATGACCTACCAGAAATAAGGTTAAAATTAATATGTAGCAGAGTAGGCACTTAAATGAACATGGGCCGGGATGTAGCTCAGTGGTAAAATGCTTGCCTGATGTTCAGTTGTTTCTTGTTTAATTTTCAGACAGTGTTATGTGCTATCCTGTATATGCATATAAAAGATCCCTTGCTATTATTAGTACAAATGGAAAAATGTAGTGGGTTTCCACTATAGGGTGTATACCACCAAATTAAATCCCATAGACGACAATAGTAACATGTGGCTAAAACTCCTACCTGCAGCATATCAATCAACATAAACGCCACGGATATAAATACTACCACAGCCCTTGAAATTTGGACATGTTTGCTACGGCAGTTAAGTGCCGTCATAAATCAATTTTGCAATGGCACTACGGCGGCAATTTTAAAGAAAAGATTAATGCTGTCAAAATTATTCATATATATGACCCACTGCAGTAATAATATGCTAAAACATGACATCTCAACTTTACTTTCGTAAACTTCTATAATGGAATAAACCAATTTATATTAAATTGAAAACATTGGGCCACATTCGTATTATAAATGCTTTTTCTTGGATCTGTAATTGGACAGTTCAGAGAAAAATGCCTGCAGACTTTTCACCACGCTCAGATTTGCGACGGCAATGAAATGCTGTCACAAATGAATTTTACGCTAGCTTTTGCGACAGCATTGCCGATTGCCGTCACAAATTTCGAGGGCTGCTACCACCCCTCACACTTCAAGTGATCCAGAGAAAATTGGGGGTTAAGTTGCTCAGTTCTGAGATAACAGGTAGCGTCTATGACTACCCTAGTTCCGCACAAAATTCAAGCACTTTTTTTTACAGGTACCCCATACATGTTTCAAGCACAACTTGACACATTGGTACTAGATGAAATAAAATTGCATTTTTTTTTTTACCCAGAAAAAAAACTATTATTTTTTACAACCAACACACTGACATTTATAACCAATCACAGGACTTGTGGTGTTTGCTCCTCTATCAAAAGTTCAGTGCACCTCAAACTTTGACCCAGCTGGAAGTTATTTGGTTTAGTACTACCTTTAAGACTTTAGTGGAGTGTGTAAATAAAACAAACTTTTAAATGAATATATTTTCTACAAAAAACATTAAATTTTCACAAAGAACTCCACAGTAGTATTAAGACTATAAATTATATCCCGAAATATCAATTTAAATCAGGAATATATACTTCTCATATGAACATCAATTGGGTTGACACTGGCTGCATGTACTTTAACAACAATGTCATTAGGGTGATCAATGTACGGAACTCGAGAGGTGGTTGACAAACTCAGTTCTTCGTTTCCCCCGTACTGATGAATCTGCCATGCTGACATCTCTGAGAGGACACTGCTGGTGTCAGTTGTAAAACAGTTCCGATGAAGTAAACTCGGGAACATGATCCGATGCCATGAAGCTTTGAAAACATTTCTTCTGAGTTTACGAGCACAAAACCTGCACAGTGTAGCCATTAGTCTGGATGGCACTTAAAACATTACCCAAATACACCTGAAAAAAACAACAACGAAAAAAAAAACTAAGCATCAAGGCCATAGCTAGGATTTTTTGTTGGGGGGTGGGGGGGCAGCAACTGAGAAGTTAACAGTCTAAAACTCCTTAAACGGTTAAGAAGACAATTTTATTTCAGTTCCTGTAATTGTTTTTCCGGATGGTTTTCTAGGGAGGTAACTGCCTCCCCTCCCCCCCGCTAGCTATGGCCCTGCTAAGTATACAATTAAATGTTTAACACACTGTTTCAAAGTCTAGTTAGCTCAGTGTCCTCTATATAGTCTCACCTTGTTTTATATCTGAGAAAAGAGCTAAAGCAAACTTAATAGAACCCGGATTTAAAACTGGAAATATAAAATATAGATTATTGCATGAGCGAGAGTACTGTGTGTCATACAAAATTTATGAAATGAGTTTGAGAACTGTTAAATTATTCCTCGAGTGATTCAAAGACTGCTGTACAATTCTTAAACATTAAATGATAATTGCTAATTGATATTAAATATTTTAAGTACCGTAGTAACCTTCCTCGCCCGAGTACTATGATCGTGAGTGAGCACGATGGACATTTGCACAGTTACATTATACATAGTTCACCAAGGTCCGTTTTTTAAATTTTGACATTAAACATCAGAATAATAAATATTGTGCCGGAGACATTTATCTTGATAAACTAACAGAACTTTACGATGCTCTCATCACAGCTTGATATCTGTCCATATGTCCGTCTTGCTCTCTTATGGTCACAGTACTTGGGCTGCATCCTACCCTCAACTCCCTATAAAACCGATTTCTGGATATTTAATAGTTCATCAAGATTAACCTCACATGGCACAATGTTCTTGCATTTGAGTCTTAAGGTTAATCTTGATGAATTAGTTATTTAATTATTCACATTTTAGCCAACATAATTATAATTGTAGAAAAGATAAGATAAAACAAAATATATATTTATTGTTAAGTATAATAATATTATTAATATGCCACTGTAATAAAACTGTATTACTAAAAAAAAATTAAAAAAATTATACTCAGTTACCCACCCCCCTCCACATTTAACATTGATGACATTTTGTTCATTAACAGTAGTTACACCTGTGATCAACTGGTGCCTAGTAACTTACTAAAGACTGTATACCATCAGTATATTAAAATTACTGGTTGGAGTTTATGTATGACAATAATTCCAGAACAAATCAGTTTAATATGCCGTTTCTGTCAACTTTTCTTTTCAGTTTGCAAGAGTTGTCTTTGCCTGGTTATTCAAGATGGTAGCTTGGGTAAACCGAGTTGGTTTTAGCACGTGTTAACATATTTATAGCGATACTTGTGACAGATATTTAATTTGTACAATGTCTTCGATTGAAGAAATTATGAAAATGGACAAGCAGCAGCTTGCTGCACCTGTCAACACCGTCGAGGTAATTTGTAAGACAATAAAATAGCGCATACAACATTGTGACTGCAAATGCAATTGGTAAAGGGAGGTAATTCATGTTTTCGCCATGGTGTTGAGAACATTTTGTCCTTCTGATTTTATAAAACTTTTCCAAAACATATTGTTTTCTTTCATTTTTAAATCATATTTATGACAATGGTTTCTAAAAATATAAAAAATCAAGTTGGTCAAGAGCAGTCTGGTCATTTGTTCAACTTTTGTGGGTTTTAAAAAAACATAAACTTTTTTTTTTATTTGTAAAGTTTTACCCATGCCCCTCTATATCACAGGTTAACCCTAACCCTAAAATTAACCCAAACCATTGAAAGCGGAGTATAGGTCAAACTTTTGCTTTTATTTTTGTCCACGACTGCAAACAACATTTCATTTGAGGTCATAAATAGAGATTATTACATAAGCTTGTGTGTCGTACTGATTTTACAAAACGATTGTCAGGATTATTATATTACCCAAGCAATTAACAAGACCCAACTCAAAATGTTTTAACCACAACTGGAAGAAGATGACGAAAGACATCATATTTCAAGTGCACAGTCTGAGCTAGGACTGGAGAAGATGGTCATGATATGATGTCTCTTCCAAAAATTATGTCATTACACTTGTTATTACACTTCGTATGATTATTATTATTATTAGCTCAGTTATGTTGAACCATATAATGAATAGGTGTAAAGCCATTACACATACTTCTCTCTTACCAAAGACCATCCAGATAGCAGATTTATGTGACAGAACAGCATTCTTGAACCTTAATAAGTTAATTGGATAAAAGTGTGAACATAACTGAATGAATGAAATGGTGTCAATTCTGGTGATATTAGTTGATGCAGGTATGCTAATAAAGCGGGCAGCATAGCCCAGTGGTACAGTGCCCGCCTGATGCATGGTCGGTCTAGGATCGATCCCCGTCAGCTAACCACTGGTTTTTTTTCTCGACATATAAATATGTCTGACGCCGATATAACCGTAGTTAAAATGTGTTGAGTGCGTCGTTAAACAAAACACAAAAAAAAAAACACAAAAAAAGTATGCTAATAAGTGGTATTATTAACTATATGGGCAGAGAAAAAGAAAGAAAGAAATGTTTTATTTAACGACGCACTCAACACATTTTATTTATGGTTATATGGTGTCAGACATATGGTTAAGGACCAGAAAGATTCTGAGAGGAAACCTGCTGTCGCCACTTCATGGGCTACTCTTATGTCTCAAGGGATCTTTTACTTGCACGTCCCACAGACAAGTTAGCACAAACCATACCCTTTGTTAAACCAGTTATGGATCACTGGTCGGTGCAAGTGGTTTACACCTAGCCATTGAGCCTTGCGGATCACTCACTCAGGGTTTGGAGTCTGTATCTGGATTAAAAATCCCATGCCTCGACTGGGATCCGAACCCAGTACCTACCAGCCGTTAGACCGATGGCCTAACCATGACGCCACCGAGCCCGGTCTCGCTTAATTGTGCATAAGAATAGTTTCCATGGTGTAAGTCATGTCAACAACCAACTTACGTCATAGCGGTATATACATAACAGCTATGACACAATGCTGCCTCTTGTTCTCAACCTGCAAACTTATTTTCAATAGTACATATCGTAAAAAAAAATCTACCATAAAATGATAAATATTGAAAGTGGATAATAACAGATCATAGGCAATATGAATATCATGAATATGTTCATTCTATTAAATGGCAGGCCTCGTATGAAAAGTAGTTTGTGTGGGGGCAGGGGGTCGGCACAATCCCTGTGAGAGGGCCACAGTCTCTTGTTGGATGGGATAGATGTGGCACAAGCCACATTTTAATCTTTATTTAAATATATAGGCCTGTTATACAAGGCAATAAACAAATGCACAATTTAACAAATACTAATCATTGTTCTGGTTTTTTTGTGTAGCTTATCTAGTATTGGTTAAATGTTGCATTAAAAATATATGTCCCGTATAAATATAGATATACAGTACAATCTCGTTGGGTCGAACTCACTGTAACACTTAAACCAAGAATGTAGTACCGAGTTACACTTACATGTTATTAACTGAATGGTTAGGTCAAACTACCCAGTGAGATGAACACTTTTTCGAGCACTGACGGGGTCCAAGCATATCTTTATGTATCAATATGTATATCAATTTTCATTGAACTTGTTACATTATGCTCCAAACCCTGAGTGAGTGCTCCGCAAGGCTTAATGGGTAGGTGTAAACCACTTGCACCGACTAGTGATCCATAACTGGTTCAACAAAGGCCATGGTTTGTGCTATCCTGCCTGTGGGAAGTGCAAATAAAAGATCCCTTGCTGTTAATCGGAAAGAGTAGCCCATGAAGTGGTGACAGCGAGTTTCCTCTCAAAATCTGTGTGGTCCTTAACCATATGTCTGACATCACATAACCGTAAATAAAATGTGTTGAGTGCGTTGTTAAATAAAACACTTCTTTTTTTCTTGTTACATTATGATTTTTAGATATAATTTTATATGTATAACTATAGTATAAGTAGATTCAGTTTGTATTAATGTTATTTGTTTGCTTTTTTTGTGTTACCTAGGAAAAATGGAAACTGTTACCAGCATTTCTGAAAGTAAAGGGTTTAGTGAAGCAGCATATCGATTCATTCAACTACTTTATCAACCTTGAGGTTTGTATAAATTAAAGTGTAGCCTGAGTACTCTGATAGTAAGAGAGCTAGACGAACATTTGGACAGTTATTACACTCTCTTATTGTCGGAGAACAATCTATATCATCATTGCACAATCTCTGCCAGCAACTATGTATATAACCGGAACAATCTCGAAAGGGAGAGCTATATTGATATATATTTTCTGATGGTAAGAGAGCATGATAACTCCAAATGTTCATCTAACTCTCTTAACACGTGAGTACTTAGACTAATTAAAATGATATTTAAAAATATTTGTAATTTATTGTACACATTGATTAAACAATGTTTTGTCTAACAGTAACATTGCCTAATAACTTATTTAATTTAAAATATGTGTAAAAACTGTTCTTTGTTATATATTCTAGAATATTTTATTTTTCAGATAAAGAAGATCATGAGAGCCAACGAAAAAATCACAAGTGATGCTGACCCTAATTTCTATTTGAAGTAAGCTTGAAACATTTGGGAGGTTGAATAACTTGTTGACAACAACCTGTTTTAAAAACTAAAGATTTATACCATACACAGGGGTACTGAAAAAAAATGTCATTAGCCTGTCTGACCAGAGCCAACTAAAATTTACTAACCCACCAGAATATCTAGTTGTCCACCAGCCTATAGAACAATTTATTAATGTTTAATAATATCATAATATATGCATTTTTTCACACAAAAATTTCATATAGATTTAAAAAGATTCTAAATTTATAAAATAAAAACAAAATACTGTCAGTCAAAAAAATACAGATTGCCTGTCGGACTGATAGTTGCATTTTTCAACTCGTTCGTGATAATTTTTACTTTCATTTGGCAAGCGGGCAGGTATTTTCTGCGCCCCTGATATACTCTTTGATTAATTGTCTTTTAAATATTCAAATATAAGACTTACATAAAAGTGTAAAAACACAAATATGAACACAATGCAGCATTATTGTTATGAATGAATAACAAACTATTAGTTTATGTCTGAGGGACATGGGCTTACCCAGACCATTTCCACATTGGCCAGTTGCTAATTTTTATACACATTTAGTCTTTGGCCACATTTTAATAAGTTACATATTTCAAAATTGGCTAACCCAGAATTCATTCCAGAGTAAATCCATGAAAGACATTGAAATAAAACTCAAGTGACTTGTAATCTTGATAGATGTGTTGGAACTTCTACGGTTACCAGGTCAGTATTTTGTGGTAATCTGTTATACAGATTTCCAAAAACTGCTCATTTCTATTTCTAACTCTAGCAATATTAACTTTAAAACAATAAATTCACACAGCCAGTGTACAACAGTATAATTTTTTTGTTTTTTCCATCAGGTATCTAAACATCTATGTGGGCGCTCCGGATGTGGAAGAAGGCTTTAATATAACCAAGCCAATTTCACCTCACGAGGTTTGTTCAGTACTGTTGTTGATCCTTCTTTTTCTTCTTCTGCGATCCCAGCTGTTGTTGATCCAAGTCTGGTCAGTACATCAAAAGCATTTACCAACTTGGCATGAAAGAATCGGGTATACAATGAAATACCTTTTATTATTACAAGGGTATGACAACATTTTTTTATAAGTCTTTAGGCACAAGGTTAGTGACTTCGTAAATTCCACTAGCCCACCAAGGTAAAGCATTAGCCCAAATTTCTGATCAGTTACAACAAACTTTATATAATGCTGAAAAACAATGTTTCCAACCATTATAGTACCTAAAGAAAAGGGATGAACTGGTGGTTTTTTTGTTTACATGCATATAATTTTTATTTTTTTTATTTTTGAGTAGTAGTATTATTTAGTGAAAATTTATCTCAACTTATAAAGATGAATGAAGTTTCAAAAAATAAATTGTTCATTTAGGTGTTTTTTTTAAACTGCATGAACTACCCTATTTTGTTATGTTTGATCCTAAACCATTGTCTCATTTTGGCTTTTGCACCCCCATCCCCACAAATTCTTCTCTCTAACCACCCCAAACAAAAGCATTGAATGCACAATACAGTGTAACACGATAATGCATGGTATTTTGTTCAGTGTATTCAGCAGTGAATTGTCACCAGAAACGGTAATGTCAGTTGCTCAGATAGCCTACAGGGCAATATATCCCATGTCAGACAGATGTCAAAATATATATTGGCAAGATTTAACTTGTTAATTGATAGACAAAAAAAAAGAGTATTAACTTGTACAGGTGTGAAACAACCAAACTGCTACACACATTAATCAGGTCAAGTCTCCTCTGTTGTGTCCTCCAACATCCCTATCACAAATAAACGAGACATTAAATTATAAGACAATAGATAAATAAGACAAACACAGTAATACTAAATATGACCGGTCTTGGTGGCATAGTGATTAAGCCACTGGATTACAGGCTGGTAGATAACGGGGTTCGGAGCCCGTTACCGGCTCCAACCCAGAGCGAGTTCTTAAGGGCTCAGTGGGTAGGTGTAATGCCACTACACCATCTTCTCTCTCACTAACCACTAACCCAACTAACAACTAACCCACTTTCCTGGACAGACGGCCCAGATAGCTGAGGTGTGTGCCCAGGACAGCGTGCTTGAACCTTAATTGGATATAAGCACAAAAATAAGTTGAAATGAAATGAAATTCTAAACATGACTGTGGTCGTACTTCGGTTATACTAGTCTGTTAATTAATTGGGACTGGCAGATCATACCTTTTTCTTACCTTCTCAACGTGTGCAAGCTTTTATTACAATGTGACTTGTACAACCAATCAAACATGCATTTTGTTAAGCTTGTTTATTGTCCATGAAAGTTGGAAGTGAAACAAAAACAGTCTGTATTGTGTATATTGTTGTAATTGATGATGTAAAAACTTTAACATTAATATATACTTATTGACTTGTTAATATTATGCAATGACCAATGTCAGAATAGCCTTATATCAAATGTACGTCAGTGGAGGAAAAACATTGTGAGCTTGGCTTTTTCTTTTTTTAAAGCCACTAGCCCATCGGGCTACTGGTTTTGCATTTGGCACTAGCCCTGCTTCAAAATTCACTAGCCCTGGGTGTCTGGCTAGTGAATTTGTTGAACTCTGTTATTACATACTTATTCTATGTTACTATAATAGTGATAAAGACATTTTTAAACTGTGTGATAAATTTATTTTGTTCTGGACCGGAACTTTTAAAGGGAAATTCCCTTTATATTTTTACTGCAGTTAGCACCTTTTATTTACTGACATCGCAGAGTTTGATTCTTAACATTAAAGAAATCCATGAAAGAAGTTTTGATCATAAATTTAACAAAGTTTTGTTATTGACGTTAAATTAAAAACCTTTTTTGTAAAACATAAAAGAAGGTATGTAATAAATACAGAACTTCACATATGTTGTTTTCACTTCCTTTTTATTACACTCGTTTATGTTACGAAAGCACATACCACTCAACTGCTATGCAGTCTCATGGTATATATTCTTGTGCAAAATAAACTTGTGCAATAAATAGGAAGCGAAAACAACGTATGTGAGGTTCTGTATATTTTAAAAACAGACATACCTTTTATTTTTAAGCTGAAATGTATCAAAAATGCTTATTTCATCCTTTTTTTGCAATAAGGAGAAAATGTGTTGCTCAGTCGGTATTTGTTTCTACAAAGTGGTTTTTTTTTTTTAATTTTTATTACAGCCAGCTGTAAGTTATGTCTAACATGAAGACATGTTGTGATAGTAAACTATCAAGGTAGCTGTACATTTTTAAATGTTTACTTCATATCTGATTGTTATAGGTCCATGAATTGGACAGTTTTCATAAAGCTGGTAATATATAGTATGTTAGGTCAGCCCTCGAAATTCGTGACGGCAATCGGCAGTGCCGTGGCAAAAGCTATCGTAAAATCGATTTGTGACAGCATTTCATTGCCGTCGCAAATCTGAGCATGGTGAAAAATCTACAAGCATTTTTCTCTGAACTGTCCAATTACAGATCCAAGAAAAAGCATTTATAATAAGAGTGTGGC
>JAECMU010209512.1:0-15532 GCA_016106625.1 Dracogyra subfuscus | reverse complement strand
CTGGCGATTTGCAGAAAATTTTGGTGTAAATAATTCGACTTATAGGCGAAGATATACGGTAATACATTTTACTTCAATACAGCACCAAACATAAAATGTGTCTCAGAAAAACAGAACAATTTACCTTAAGAATTGTGAAGTTGGATGTTCTTGCTACAAAGTCAGTAAAGTCAATTAAAGCTTTTTCCTTCTGTCTGTGATTTTCACGAATCTGAAAAGAAATTATAAAAAAAGAGAGTAAAAACTATGTATCAAAATGCAATGAGTTACAAATCCCATAATATCTTAGCTTGCCAAGGGACAAATAAAAAGCAATAAAATTATGCTATGTTAGGCCTACATGTTATGAACATCAAATAATTAATATACTACCAAAAACAATTAAAATTTCGGAAACAAAATGAGTTAATTTAGTGTTATTTTTATTTCGACAAGAGTATTAAATGTATTGTCACTTCTATTGACACAGAACAATAATTCAAATTCGCTACATCTCTAATCAAATTTAGATTAGAGATAACTCTACTTCCAAAACCAAAAAATTAATCTTGATTAACCTCCCACATTCAAAAATGAAAGTGTTACCTCGGCATAGAATTCCTGTTCATCCAAAATGTCTTGATTCTTCTGAGCCTCGAGTAACTCAATCTGAGTACCACCAACAATCTGAGCACGCTCCTCTACAGCACGTGAAATAGCTTCCAGAGCCTCGAGGTCAGGTGACACTGGGCGTATGTTTTCCATTTCTAGCTCGTTAATGGTCTCCGTCCACACCTCTCCTATCTTAAAGTCTAGATACTTCTCAATCATTGTCAGAGTAACGTGATCTGCAACATCCAGCCCAGGTAATTCGGCAAAGCCGATCTTACAGAAAATGGAATATATTTTAGCTCTCATGTTCTCTAGGACATCGACGATGGCCTGACTTTTATATTTTGCAGGAAGGGAAATGACTCCTAATTCTTCTTGCATTCTTCCCATCAGTGGATGTCGGGCATCTGAAAAAGAAATGAAACAAATTAGTAATTCACAAAGGATATAGAATTGTTTCAGTACAATCAAAGATGGGGTGGAAGGCAAAAATGGAAGCATATCATCACTACCTTGTTAAAATTAATTTGGTTTTGGGTTGTGCGTACAGTGGCAGATCCAAAAAATCCATTTAGGGGGGCCCTAGTGACATGAAGTGAAAATGTGGAAGGGGATCGTAAAATAAATGAAAATTAATATATAATAAAATTATAACTATCACAAAATTTAGGGGGGGGGGGGGCAAGCCTCTGCCACCCCCTAGATATGCCTCTGGCATAGATGCAAATGCAATATAATGTAGATATTTTGGGATTCCATCTCAAAACAATGCTTCTGACCCAAAATCTAGAATTTGTGGAAGCACAGAATCATGCTAACTTCCTAGCTTGATTACCATGCTGACCACACCCTTCTTCAACGACTGTATGACTATTTCCATCAAAGAACGTTCAAGTCATATCTGCCTCTAGTACAGCAAGGTTTACCGATTATAGAGCCTAGTTCATCTCGTCTGGTTCCTAGCTCCCGCTCCTCATTTCTCCAGATTTCACAAAACAGGTGAGCAGCGGTGGAGTTGTCTTTCCCTTGCCATGTGAGCACGTGATTCACGGTCTTCGTGTTCTCACATAGGTCAAGCAGACAGCCCACTATCAGGTTGTGCATGTTTTTCGGACACACCTACAATGGAGCATTAATGCAAAACAGCATGAGGTGTGGATTTAAGATTTTAGCAGTTTCACGCATACAAACAGTATGTACTTAAAAGGCTGGAGACGTAACTCCTAAAGTTCTGTGTCCAGACTTTAAATTCATGTAACATGCAAGCACAGGCTGATAATAATAAACCTTCACAACCTCAGCTTGTGCTCAGTATACCAGTAAATGTTAATGTACTTGGATGTGTTTTGAGGTTATTTACCGACTTACAGACAATTGTTATGCTGAATGACACATACATGATGCTGCCAGCATATAAAAATGTCTTCCAATACATGATAGCATGGTGAGATAAATTAACATTAAAAAATCACAGATTAGGTTAATTAACTGAGTATTAAAGTCTAGTTAAATGTTTAAGACTATTATAAGAGAGCTTAACATTGTGAATTATTTATTTATTGTAAAAACATAGACATTTTACCTCCAGAAGGTCTATAAGAAGAAATACTCCTTCCCTTTCCAAGAAGTAATCCTCAGTCATGTAACATCCCACAATAGCACACCTGTAAGACATTGATATTATTTTTTAAATGTAGGTAATCATACAGCAGATATAAAAGGTGACAAAAAAGCAACTTTCACTAAATATTAATTCAAAATAATATTATAAAAATTAAAAGAAAATTTAGAAATATGACATTTCTTTTTTTATTGTTCTTGTTTTGTTAAAGATATTATAAAACTTTTTTTTTAAATTGGTTCCACTGAAACATTCTTAAAATTCCCTGTACATAAAAAATATTTGAAATATATGACGTTTTGTCAATAAAACACAAATATCCTCTGGAGAATAAAGAAACAAAATAGTGAGCACTTAAGATATTACACAAAATACAATTACAAAATGAAATGAAAACTGCAAAAACCAAGTATTAAATATTATAACAGTTATATTAACATACTTTATTAAGTAGTTAATAAAAACTTGCCACATTAAAAAAAAATAAAGCCTGCATTTACTGCACGTTTCCTAAAGAGTTATCTCACCATGCACAGTCAATGGCGGCCAGCAACAAGCGATGATGTCCAAGTCCACTGTTAAGTAGCTTAGTGTCCATCTGCAGGTACTGTACTACAATATCTACACCCTGATTGCCAAACAACTCCTGTAAAAATACACAACATTAACATTAACTTATCTCCATGAAAAGTAATTACAACAATGCTGCTGATATTCCCCAATGAAATATTCTCAGAATCACATAATTCCTTCTTTTTTCTTTTTTTTCTTTTTTTTTATTTCTTTTTTTTATTATTAAATATTGGTGTCCAAATTTGGGAGCACCAGTGCAAATATAAAAGACCTGGATTTAGCAAATGACAATAACAAATTTATTGAATTGATAATAAACAATAAGACGTTTAGTTGATGACAAATGAATGTTCCAATCAAGAAAAATACATGTTTCATTATACTGATGCTCAAAGAGTAAAATGTGGTGAATTGAGTAGTTGACATGATACTTCACTGTGCCAGATACTATGAATATAAAATGTTTACCTTGCGGTGCATGTCTCCATCACAAAGAGATGAGAGAATAAAGAGAATGTCAGATTGCATTTCAATGTCCACGCTGTCATCCATTCTCGTCTCTCCAAATGCTGTAGTCAGAATTCCTGAGAGAAAACAACAAGCAAGAGTGCTGACATTATAAATACTATCAATAACCAGTCTTAAAAAGACTACATAGCTTAAAACTCAGCATGAATATATAAAAGCAGAATACTGGTCCTATCTTATAAAGACTTAAAGTGTCTACATAAGGCTTTAATAAAGTCTGGTGGAAATTTTAATGTCATGGTAATGTCATACAAACTGCACACAGAAGTTCTGACTACTTTACTCAAGTCTAGTCTTTAAAAGTTTATTATGCATGGGACCAAACATGTCTGACTGGCTTCAGTGGTGTAGTGGTTAAGTCACCAGACTTAAGGTTGGTGGGTACTGGGTTCTCTTCCCAGTACTGGCTCCTACCCAGAGCAAGTTTTAACAGCTCAGTGAACAGGTGTAAAATCACTGCAGTGACCCCTCTCTTCTGTTAACGACTAACCCACTGTCCTTGACAGACTGCAAACATTTGTGCCAAGAAAAGCATTCTTGAACCTTAATTCCTGCCAGGTAACAACTGCAGAAAAATATAGCTTGTTAATTGTGATTAAAATCAGTTATGTCTGGACTCATGCTTAGGTCTCACTACACAGATGTTATCTGCCACTGAAATGATTAATTGCCCAACTACAAATGAAGACTGCCAATAGAACAGTCACCAGTCCAAACATACATTATATAAGCATTTATTTTTACTCTAAAATTGAGAACATTTCTGTCTCTGGGTTTTTTGCTATTTGACCACATCTGGCTGTAGTACAGGTCCGAATAGATGGTTCATTAACCAATTCACTCCGGCTGTCTCTTCCGCTAAACACCCATGTCCAAAAACGTCAATGAACAACATTATAAAATAACACAGGCAAAATCCAGACAGAAGGCTTACCATTAAAAATACAAATTGTTTTAATTCTTACCCAATTATGAGAAGTGAATATGTGAACCACAACATGTCACAATTAAAAACTATAGTGGACCATGATGAAAGAACATCTTTTAAAGATTCTAGACTCAAGTCAAGATTTTTAAAGCTTCATCAAGCCGACATTCAAACTGGATGGATGTTAGTATACACCAATGAAGAAATGAAATTGTGTTCATACCAATGAGTTGGTTAATCGCTCCCTGGTCAGCCAGATCTTGTAGAGCGATGCTGTCGTCTGTGGATACAATACGTCGCATCAGTCGCAAACAATGTCTCATCTGAGCCTTCTTGCTGCCCCGACCACCACTCCCATGAAAGCTGTTACCATGCCCCTTGAAGTCATCTGCAAAAAAAAAACGCAGAATAAAGAACGTCTATGAGAAATGGTCAAATTCAGATGGGTTAAACTTAAAAGAATTTGGTTTAAACAATATTTATTTCTGTTAATGTTTTACAGATTATAAAGACCTTTCCAAACATTGTACAACTGAAATTATCTATAGTTAGGCAACATGGACAACAGTCATTCATATAATAATTGTATTTTTTTTTTTATTATCACTGTATAACAGTCATTTATTGTGTATGATCACATGGCCTAGTGAAGCAATCTTTATTAAAATTAGGACTGTTATGAATTGATAAATGCACACAAAATTACAAATAACACAACGTATAAGTTATAAATACATAAAACTCAGTTTCTAACATCCTTTCATTGACCTGTTATACATAATGACATCCCATTCGATATAAAGACATCATTTTGTAAGGTTGGTCGAAAGATAACATTCATTTTAGAGGACGTCATCCAATCACAACAGAATAAATCATATAAAAGTGGAAAAGTTTGTAATTATGTAAAGAAGAATATTATTTTAACATGTTTAAGGATGTTGTTAACATTACTACATTTTGTCAAGGAACTTTATTTTGTTATTAACCTTGTGAATGAATCTTGATCCGCTACTCACGTAGTCCTCTATAATTGTAATAACTCCATCTACACAAAGTCTCACCTGGCCCGACACACCACTCTAGTAAGAGCAGGAGGCGCGTGCTGCCCTGACAGGTCATGTAGTCCTCCATCATGAGGGGACAGAGTGTGCACAGACATGACATGGCATGTAGCTGGATCTCCTCGAACTGCGCATGAGTCCACTCTCGTACGCCCGGGATCTCATCGTTCGCTCTCACGTACGAGAACAGAGCTAGCAGCAGGTGACCTTCCGACAGAATCTACGAATGTAGAACACGCGGTTAAAATCTTTCAGGGTCGTGTCAGCAGTTCTGTCTGTGGTTTATTTGCAACAAATGGCTATTTGGAATTTAAAATACATTGTTACTTTGATAGTAATAAAATTTACAAATGTAGAAAACACGGTTAAACTCCTTCAGGGTTGTGTTAGTGGTTCAGTCTGTGGTTTATTTGCAACAAATGGCAATTTGGTGTCTGACATACTTCATTACTTTGTTAGTGGGTTTAAAATAGGAAGAAAACCTGCTGTCAACACATAGGCTATTTCTATCAAAAACCAGCATGTTCCCATAGAACAGTTTACTATCCAAGTGGTTTACAATAAACAGTAACATAATTATTGTGTTAATCCTTTTTTATCATGATGGTGTGGGGTGCACAGTGTTAACTTTGACATCACCACTAGGCTTAGACTATGCTGTCATTCCAGCACACAGACACGAAAAGGATAATATTTAAAAACACGAAGTGTCAATTGGCTATCTCTATGGACTGTACCATAACAATATTGTTATGGTAGCATTTTATAAATTTATGATTAGTCAAGTTATATTTACATAATTACATTCAAAAGATGCAACTGTAACCAAAATATCATTGATGTAGAACAATGGTTTGTGAGATATTCAATTAAATGCAAAAATATCACATAGAATTTAGCATAATAGTTTATTTCATCACTGGCCAAAAAGTACTTGGCAAGAGCAAGACGGAAATGACAAGACATCCGTACCGGAATAACAGAACTGTCATTGCTGAGAGCCACAAGCAGACTGAACAGAAGTTTCTTCATCTCAAAATCTTCGTGGTTTGTAGATAGCTTCAAGTGTTTCACCAAAACATTGTGACTCTTCACTGAAATCAATTAGAAACTAACCATCAGTGTATGAAATAAGTCATATATCTTTCTCCATGTGTATGTAACAGTTTAATCTCTATTCACAGTTACAATTTTCACTGCCATGACAAAATGTCACGCTATCAAAGAATTTGTAATGTGTTTGTAGCAAGCATTATGTGAATACTTCTAAAGCAATACATATCCACTACTAGGCACAACAAATGTTCTTATATACTAAGTTCAAGGGCCATTTATTTCTCCTGGATGGGGGTAGGCACAATGTAACAGGGAATCTGTGGAAAAAAAAAAAAAAAAGTTCAAGGGCCATAACTCTATCACAAATAGGTAAATTTCCACGAAAGTCGACCTTGATTTCTGACTTGATATAATAAAGCTATTGATAAAATTTCATCTCAGTATTTTGGAGCACTGCAAACAACAAAGTCCGGAAAACTATGTGGGACAGACAGGTGGAAAACAAAACCTAAAGTCGCCTCTGGTTGGACAAATAGGGACCAATAAAATGGTATGCCAGTTTGTTTTGCTGACAAATGCCTCTACATGTTCATACAGTCATTCTGATAAAATCTTCTAATTTTCGGGGTAAAGCAATTGCTTGATGCACGATAGGTTTGGGATCGATCCCTGTCGGTGGGCCCATTGGGCTATTTCTTGTTCTAACCAGTGCACCAGGACTGGTATAGCAAAGGCTGTGTGTGGGATTATCCTGTCTGTTGCATTAGAAAAACAAAATTTGCTGGTTTTCTCCGATGACATGTTTGAAATGCAATAGCCAATGATTAATAAATCAATGTGCTCAAGTGATGTCATTAAACAAACCAAACTTCTTTCCATTTTAATTCATTAACAGTTTCATTCGTGGTGTCGTTTAAACTGTTTGTCTCATCTCACGATCCACAGGTAAAACTGAATGAAGACATTATTTAGTGAGAAATCCAATCCTGTAACATCATATTTTTTACTATGTATTAACCTTCAGACCATACAGATATTTGTTTTAACATACAAACTAACAGAGAGGTTAAAATGAAGTTACCTTCTTGGAAAGTAGCAAACACGACCAGCTGTTTGCTAAAACCTGTCTCGATGAACGGTGTTCCCGGACATTTGGCTGCTATCAGTGTTGCTATGACGAGAAGGTCATTTCGCAGCTGACGATCATAATGACTGAATCCCTGTCCAAGTTCAAACAGGAAAGCATCTCGAATTTGACTGCAAAATAACAAAAATAAACTTACATACTTCATTACAAATTATAAATAAATAAATCTAAAGAATTTGTTAAAGAACTTTTATTTTAGTTGGCTAACAGAATGAGTTCTTAATATTATTAACAAAATACATTTAAAACATTTTTATTACTAGCTTTTATATTTAACTCCGGAACATATACTTTTCTGTTTTTCTCTCCAATCTAAATGTAGTATGTGTCATTATCACAGATATAGAAAACATTTTACACCAGCCACTTATTCACTGAATATCTTTGCACTAAAAACAACAATACACAATATTACTAAATACTTTAAAGCAAAATCCAGTCAGAGGACATAAAATTAAAGATTACCAAGCATTTTACCAAATCTCTTGCCCCATTACTAGAAATGCTTATGTGCACCATCCCTCAATTATGAACTATAGGGGTCCATGCAGAATGAACTAGTGATACCTGATGCATGTCAAGTTGTTGAGTTGTTGAGCTATCTGGGCCGTGTCTCCGTGCTCCATCAAGTTCCAGATGATGTCCACCGACCTAAAGAGAACCTCCCCACTTGGATCTGGGTCCATGAAACGGTAACAGATATGTTTTGCTCCATCTGCTCGCAACATCTGATCACAATTTTTTGCTGTAAAAATAACGAAAAAGAAAGTAAATTTTAAAACAGTAAGTAAACTTGATGACTGTCAAAACAAAATATGTTAAATGATGGATTATCTCTTAATTTTCCTTTTCAATTAATAAAAGGTTTTGTTAATAAATTAAGAAGGTACTTTCAAATATATAATCCACTGAAAAGGTACATGCATTATTTGACAAACTTTGCTTTGATTCAATTTAATGTAAATATTTAACAATGGATGGATGGATGGATGGATGCACGAAGGGAGGGATATGGATAAAGGGATCAACTGATGGACAGATCAAAGAATAGACAGATGGATAGATGGGTGAAAGGTTGTTGAAAATTGGGTAGGTGGATGGATAGATGAACGAGCAGATAAGCAATGATAAAGAGGTAAACAAATTCCACCTAACTCAGCTACTGCAAAATAACCAGACAATACACCACTTACGTGAGTTTTTAGAAAATCTTTGCAACACTTTGAGAACCTCCTGTTTCACATCCAGGTCACTGTCCAACAAGGCCAATGACTAAAATAATGAGAACAATGAACTTGTTATTACATCAGTAGAGACCGAGTTAATTCTTTATACAAGGTGAAGTAACTATTGACATATTAGATGAATTGTTATATCTGAAAACAGCAAAATGAGAAAACAAGACAATCATACTATTTTAACAAGGTAAGGTATCCCACTGACTTCATGTGACAATATGGTTAAACATTAAATTAAATAAAAAAAATACATTTTAAGCATTTTGTGATTTTTGCATTATTATTATAAACAGCTGAGATTATTCATTGTAACTTGGCTTTTTTAAATAGTAGTCAGGGTTTGCACTAAAGGCCTTGGTGTGCTCAGAACAGGCAAAAACTTACTATGTAAAAATTAATGGGATCTAAGTCCTGGTAGTGCCAAGAGAGATTTGTTTTTACATACCGTGCAGCCTTTCAGCCAACAAGAACGAGTATGATAGAATGGAGAAGGTAGTTTAACTTGTTTACCTTAACTAGAGTTTCTGAAATATCACTGTTTTCTACAATCATCTGATTATACGCCACTGTCATTGCCTTGTGTTCTGAAAAAACAAACAAAAAACATCAAATACCAAAATATCATACCACATTTACCTGTAACATAGTTATCTACATATCACAGATTGAAATATATTATAAACAATCCATATTCATGAACATAAATAAATACCACAGGCAACAAATTATTAAGACATTATTTTAAACACATATTAAAACAAAATCACAAATGTTCTGCATGTCCAATGAATAACGTTAAGAGAACATACAGGCACAATAAAAGAACACCAGGCAATTTAGATATATATATAATTGAGGTTTTCAGTACAAGTATACGAAAAACAATTTAATGTAATCTCTTTTGTTTTTTATATATCCACTATCCACAAATAACAGTTTATTTAACCAACAGATGAAAAGATATGGCAGACCACCAGGTATATAGAGGTTATTACCAGTGTTTTTCGGTATCGTCAATATCATATATTAGGAATACAATTTTTATTATGCGAGCCTCTGGCGAGCGCATAATACATTATTTTTATTCCTAATATATGATATTGACGATACCGAAATACACGAGGGTAATAATCTCTTTATCATATAATCTCAAGCTTAATACAACGTGTTTTTGTAAACTGTACATACAACTTTAATTACAGTCCGACATTACTAGATATTCAAATGATGTAAGAATATGTGGCGCATTGTATTTTTGAATGGAAATGACGTCAAACTCGAATGACGTCATTTTGTTTTCTGAACGCTGGACAGCTTTCAGTGTCAAATTGCCACTGAAATGTTTTTATTTAAGGAATATGAATGCATACGTCAATTATGGAGTGTCGCCAAAGTATGTTTGCTTAAATGTCAATAAACCTAGTGCCATAACCTTGATTAATTTACATCTAATTTGCAAAGTTATCCGATTCTCAAAGTATGGTGATACAAAAAATATCAGACACTTTATTTCCATTGGATGACTTACTCATTATATGATAAAAAATAATATTTACAATTCCTTCTGTTTATCCACCAATGTCGTCAATTCAAGATTAATCCTCAATGCAAAATAACTGAAAAACTGTGAAGCATGATTAAAGATTGCTTACTCTGCACAATTTGATTCTGTGGTGCTTCAGTGTAAAAACAGTAAAGTGTTTTACAAATTTGTTTTCGGACATCACTGCTCGGTACTCTCATAAGATAACCTGAAAACACAAGAAATCACAAGATTCAGGAGCATTTTCAGCTGTCAAACTAATATTTATAAAAATGTATACTATAAGAAATCAATTAAGACTGAAATGTATTTTTGTAATTATTTGAAAATTAATTTTAAAAAGTTTGACTTTAATTAGTACTGAATCAGATTTAAGTCACACAAAAAAAAACATGTTTAAAAAAAATAAACAGCATAATATAAGTACTGCAACATTAAAACTATTAATCTCAAAATATGAAGAATATACTGAAACAAAGGCAAAAGAACCTGCTTAATATTTTTAAAACTGGAAAGCTTTTCACTCAAAACACATTTTCCATTTTAGAATTTTTATGCGGTACAAAGAGTAAAAATATATACAGTGAAACCTCTGTAAACCAGAACCTCTGTAAACCAGAATTCTATGAAGTCCTGTCATTTTTAAATATCAGTACAGAAAACCACCTCTCCAAACAGGATACCCTTTAATTTTTACTTGGTCTGAAGGGGTTTTACAGTATATATAACTATAACAGTAATTACCTAGCTGTGAGACAGACTCGACAACAATCTGCTCGTACACCATCTCATCGGACGATTTCTCTCTGAGAAACGGTAAGCTGCATATCATGAGCAGCTCGATGATTGGTTGTTCATACAATGGCTGCTCCTCCACGCGGTCAGCACAGATGTTCAGCAGCTTGAACACCTGTACCAGCTCCTTCATTAACTAGTCACACATTAAGGAAACAATTCTTTCAAAAACAGACATTATGCAGAGTCCGCATCTTAATTAAATACAAATTGTCTAGTGGGACGAGTGATCTCCTTGAGCCAAAAAGGTTCAGATGATTGATATTAGATTTTTTTTGTTTTTTATCTTGAGGTATGTTGTGAGATAATAATACAAACTTGAAAAATAATAATACTACCAAATATATCATTATGATAGATATCAAAAGACAATGTCAAAAGGTTCTTCTTTTCAAGGGATGCACCCATGATAATAGACCCGAATTAGTATGAAAGAAGCTACAAGTGTTGAACACCGTGGAAAATCCCTAATCAGCCGACTTATTCTGATTGGCTTGGAATGGCAGTGAGAGCGATTTTCTGGACACCCATCTATTAATTTTTATAAACATATTTTGTTTTCATCAGTGTCATTAAATTGCATCGGTATATAATAGAATATTCTAAGAAACTACCCATAAAAGTGATGTCACACATATATATATATATATACTTCAAACACCAGATATTGTGATGTCAGGAGTTTGAGAATTTCAGCAAACATCCGTAAATAGTAAATATGTTGGTGACGTGCTTACATGGGAAGCATTTTATAATGGAAGTTGACAGTGGTCACGAAGAAAATAGCTGGACACATTGAACGATGGAAGAAAAGCTGGTTAGAACATTACCATCAAGCACATATGATGTATATCTAGGTCAGGAATTTCCTACAGCATGCATTTTTCCAAAACATTGATGATATTAGTCCAGTGTGAGCACTTTATTGTCACCCGATCACCCACGGCGAGGTCAAAATAACATCTGGCAAGTCAAAAACTTATCACATGTCGCCCATTTTGCGAACGAAAATGTTCATACATTGTATTACCGTATGTATCAAAATGAAAATAATTAATATTTGTAAGAGATCAGATAGTTATTTTTTATTTGTTTTCAACTCATATATGACATAACAGCGACCACTTCCCCAGTATATCAAACAGTCTAGAACCATTCAAAATGCCTCAGCCAATTTTATTATGTACATGTATTCAGAAAACCTCGGCCACATAAATGTATTTGTAGGTTCAGAACACCTCGGCCATGTCTGTCTTTCTTTCCATTTAGTTGCAATCGGAACAACTTGTCACACTGATTTCAACAGCAGCAATCATTGCCTGTGCACGTGTGAGTATTAAATAGGAATGCTGGTCAACTCACTGAGTATTTGGACAATTAACTCTCCCCAAACTTTACTGTCAGTAAGTAATTGTGACAAAATTAAAAATCAATGTCTACAACTTTGGTGTTATTTTATTTAGTAATTTTACAGTGAAAGTCTGCTATTACCACTGCTTATTAAATACTTTTATATTGGAGAGATCTTAATATCGGATAAATAAATAATATTCTATTACAATGAACTGTCAAGCCTAATTTAACGATGTTTGTGATTTTTTTCCCCTTATTTCCTTAATAAAGGAATGATCAGGCAAGGCTTATGTAAGTTCTTTTTTAAAACGAATTTCGGTTGTGGGCCATTCAAAGGTTGTACGGGCGAGTCAAAGTTCTGATTGGCCAGTCAAAAAATATTCCAAGTCTTTTTTAATTTTCTGATAAGCCATTACAGCTTTTGCATGAACGATCCGTTATTTATGTTGATATTGGTTTTGCATAACTGACAGATGAACAACAAAATCATTTGTGCCAAATTTTACTACAATCCTATCTGTCACAAAACACCCACAGCATATGTTTAATAAAAAACAAGGGCTACACCATTCTGCTAATAATTACGAAAAGGATACAAATCCCTTTTCATAGCGTCTGACCAATTTCTTTAAGACATTACAATGTCTGTCATACAGCATAGCCTGAAAATAAGAGAGAAAAAATTAACATAAAAAAATATATCACTTCTTTACTTTTCTATAACTGTAGATAATGCATACCGGTAATAGATTAGTTTTCCAAACTAAACTCATAAATAAACTTGTAAAACACTTTAAAAGAGAAAGAAAGAAATGTTTTATTTAACGACACACTCAACACATTTTAAAAGATAAAAATTCACTTACAGAATGTTGATCTGTCAGAAGCTTGATAACTCTGTTCAAGTTCACAGGCTTTAACACAGTTCCCTGAAACAAAGATATTAAATATTATGATTATGTGTATCCATTTGGAAATTGCTGCAATAAGTTTTATACAAAACAAGTTTTGTACAACAGAGAAATGAAGTGAACATTGTGCAAGTATAAATTTGCCTGCAGAAGATGACATATGATAAAATAAAATGAGGAATATTAAGAGCTTTTAAATACAGACAACATATTTTTAAGGCACCCACCCACTTAAAAACAGCAGTAAAAAAAACTAATTTAAGTAGACTGTTTTTAGTTTGCTTGCATATTTTAAATCACAAAGCCAACAATATAAAATCGATGATAGTCACTTTTCGGACACTTGTTTTGACTTCATACACAATGAATAAAGCATATCGAATGGTAATTTTTTTTATAAGATATATTTAACAGAAGGTATTTTTTATTTCTTTCATCGTTTAAAAGTTAAAATTAATATTGGTATAATATCTGCCCACAACCACCCAACAATATTTGTTAGAATTAGTGTAAGTTTAGGGTTAGGGTTAGTTATATACAATACCTTTTTAAAGCGGCACTGTCTGGAATATATTTAATATTTAAGCATATAGAACAGAAAATCCCATTACGTTTGGTGCCTTTAAGACGCTGCAATCTGAATTGGATTGACTACACTGGCTTTTCCAAATTAAAAATAAAACCAAAATTTTGAAAGTAGGACACTTTTGGCGGGCCCCCACTGGGCTAAAAATAGTACGGTTCGGCTATTGTTGCATTACAAAAACCGAGCAGTCAATTTCAGCAGACACTCATGGCGATGTTCTAAACACTGTATGAATTACGCCTTTCGACTGTTACCTTATTTCACATACTTTTAAACACACTGTTATACTAATTTTTATTATTCACTACAACTTTTAGAGTTTTATATATATCTTTATATAAAAACAACACAAAAACAAAATAACAACCAAGACTAATTTTCAGTCTTATTGTTACTAATATCTGTATAAATACAATGTAACCATTTTATTAAGCACTTTTATAATATTTGTAGTATCACTTTAAATACCATTCTGTACTACGGTAGTATAGGATATCCAACCAGTTTTGAATAGATCACACCACAACACACATTATAAAAGGTATACAAGTCCGGTGTTTAGAACGTCTCCATGCGTCTCTGTTGAAATTGACTGCAAGAATCTGCTTGTTATTACAAAATGGCAAGAGTTGTTTTAAATAGCTAGTAAGCATTTGACGATATGCGTTAATGACAACAATTTGCGAGTGAATTAAAAGTGCAGTTATGCTTGTATTTGAACTTAGAACTTGACTGTATACGATTGAAACCAGACAATGCAGCTTTAAAAATCTTTTTATTTCGTAATCCAGTATCACTACGTTTTGCGTTTGAAAAATTAAAACATTCTGACTATTCTGTGTAAAAGTTCCTCCAATATGGTGTTTTTGTTGGTGCTTTTGGTAGAAATATAGCACAGAAGACAAAGGGTCATTTTATTCTGTAAGCACTTGGTTCATTCAGTCAAAATACACGCTATGTGATTTAAAAGTATTAATATGCAGTCTCACTTGGTGATCCACTGTGTTACCGAGTTGATACAGTGCTTGGCTACAGTCCCGATGGTCTGGAGTTTGAATCCAGACCCTAGCACTTGATATCGCTAATTCAATATCCCAAATTGCGGGGTGCAGGCGGAAATCTTTACGAAATTTGACATGAATCAAGGTTAGTAGACCAGTTTTTATTTTAATGTGGCGAAGCATTATAATAATATAGCTAAGTTTGAATTTGAATGACTACAGTATTCCAGTGACATCTCTTTACCATAAACAAAGAACATGATGTTTCTATTTTAAGAATGGTGGAAAAATTCCAATGCAAAATTGTTTTTGATTTAAAAAAAAAAAATTACATTACTAATGAACTTGAATTTGTTTGAACAAAATCTTGTAATTAACAAAATGTACCTTTTACAAAATATGGATTTCAAGTGACATTACAGTAAGATATGGTATTTTTATTGTCACCCTATATAACTGTGTACAAAGCCATAACAAGGGACCGGGTAATATAACTATAAGAAAAGAGACTGTGACCTTAACATCACCAAATAACAATGTTGACAGCTGTCATAACACTTTTAACACGAATCTATTGGAATTTTAAGCTCGTCTCTA
>JAECMU010209503.1:0-13945 GCA_016106625.1 Dracogyra subfuscus | reverse complement strand
ACTCCACTCCACTCCACTCCACTCCAATCCACTCCACTCCACTCCACTCCACTCCACTCCCATCCTTTCCCCTCCCCTCCTCTTTCCTTTCTGTTCCTTTCCTCTCCTGTCCTTTCCTTCCTTCCCTCCTTTCCTTTCCTATTCTCCTTTCCTCCTTTCCTCCTTTCCGTTTCTTTCCTATCATAACATGTAAACAACTTTGATGAAATGTAGTTCAGTGGTCATCAGAGGTCATGATTCAAAATGACCACTAAGGACAGGAAGAACAGGGTTTCTTTGTACTGAAGACATCTCAGTTTGACCCTGCAGGTCATCTTAATGCACCTAGTGGGTGTCCACACCTATCCACTTGCTTTCTCCCCATCTTTGATATCCTGTCCACTGCAGGCCAGTGATTCTTTATCTGTGCATGTCTTTGATCAGATGTCACTACAAACATGATATCTTCATGTCTTATCCCGATCTCCGTCAGATGACCAGCAGGAAAATTATACCCTCAGGTCTTCTTGGTGTCTTTAATTTCATCAGTTGTCCGTTAAAAAGTCATCATGTAGTTATATTCATCTGTCATCTAACTGAAAGGTTTCTTTGCATTTTGTTTTCAAGCTCTTGCTAGAAATTTGAGATGTACATTATATAGATAATACTACAGCTAGGACTTACATTATAGCATCATGTTCTTGAAACAGTGTGGAAACCTTTGAATTTGTCACCTTTGACAGAACTCTGACCAGGAATTGTTTTACCTGTAGCAACATTAAATAGTTTTTGTCATAGGCAAAATTATCACCTATTGCACTTCTGATTGTTCCATGCTCCATAGGCAAAATGCTCCAGCAGTTTTAACTGTAGCAGTATTAAAGGTTTTTTTCATAGGCAAAATGCTCCAGCAATTTTATCTGTAGCAATATTAAAGTGTTTTTTTTTCCATAGGCAAAATGCTCCAGCAATTGTACCTGTAGCAATATTAAAGGTTTTTTCCATAGGCAAAATGCTCCAGTAATGTTACCTGTAGCAATATTAAAGGATTTTTTTCCATAGGCAAAATGCTCCAGCAATGTTACCTGTAGCAATATTAAAGGTTTTTCATAGGCAAAATGCTCCAGCAATTTTACCTATAGTAATATAGAAGGTTTTTTTAATAGGCAAAATGCTCCAGCAATTTTACCTATAGCAATATTGAAGGTTTTTTTCATAGGCAAAATGCTCCAGCAATTTTACCTATAGCAATATTGAAGGTTTTTTTCATAGGCAAAATGCTCCAGCAATTTTACCTATAGCAATATTGAAGGGTTTTTTCATAGGCAAAATGGTCCAGCAATTTTACCTATAGCAATATTAAAGGGTTTTGTTCATAGGCAAAATGCTCCAGCAATTTTACCTATAGCAATATATATTAAAGGGTTTTGTTCATAGGCAAAATGCTCCAGCAATTTTACCTATAGCAATATTAAAGGGTTTTGTTCATAGGCAAAATGCTCACCTATTGCAATTTTGAGCATGCCTACAGCAAATTGAAATCGGTAATGTTTGCAATAAATAAGTTTAAAATTATTTTTGAAAAGATATCATTTTAACCAACAGCAATAATGTTTTTTTATGTAGCGACAAAAAACAGCCCATGCCATTGGTAAAGCCTCTGATGTATGGCAATTCATATTACAGCTATAGCAGTTGCTATATTGGTGCTGCTATTAAGTTGAGCCCTGTTACGACAAAAAGAAAAGATGCTTATTTTATGATACCTTAGTATATTTAAACTACAGCTATTTGGGTGTCTAACAGTAACATATGGTTAGTCTAGATACTAAAGAGAAAATCAACTGCTATCACATTGGATATCAAAATGCTGTAAGAGATTTTTACTTGTAGGACAGCAAATACCATAGTCTTTGATGTGTAATTAATAGGGAACTCATTAGGAATTAATAGGAAAGCAATTATTGGTCGGTCCACGAATGGAATCAGTCTTGTGACCAGTAGCACCTCAAGTTGATGTTTTTTAACTAAACTACATGTATATCCACATCCCTGTAAAAAATTGGGAGCAAAGAACGAAATGTTTTATTTAATGACACACTCAACACATTTTATTTACGGTTACATGTATATGGCATCAGACATATGATTAAGGACCATACAGATTTTGAGAGGAAATCCGCTGTCACCACTTCATGGGCTACTCTTTCTGATTAAGCAGCAAGGGATCTTTTATTTGTGCTTCCCACAGGCAAAATAGCACAAACCATGGCCTTTGTTGAACCAGTCATGGTCACTGGTCAGTGCAAGTGGTTTACACCTACCCACTGAGCCTTGCGGAGCACTCACTCAGGATTTGGAGTCGGTATCTGGATTAAAAATCCCATGCCTTGACTGGGATTTGAACCCAATACCTACCAGCCTGTAGACCGATGACAAATTAGGAACAAGATGTAGCCCAATGTTAAAGCATTTGCCTGATAAAAAAAAAAATCCTTTTCTCAAAAATTCTATTTGTAAAAATGTACATTTATGTTGTAGGCAATAGTCTTTTTTTTTTCTTATCCCTTACTAACAGCTTTACTGATAGATTTGAGAAGACAAGAAAGCTTGTATAAATAATGTGTTACTTGTATTAGCTTGTTGGTGATAAGAAGACCGCGTGAGACTGACCGAAGATAGGAGGAGGTGTCAGGGAAATAGCAGATTCTCACGTGGTGTCTTGGCTGATAATGAATGATTTGTGTTTGTAGGCAAAATTACTTACATGGCTTGAGAATTGTAAATCCTTTAAGTTCACACAGAGGAGATTAACCAAAATATATGTTTACTTTTATCTGTTGAAATACACTGAAGAAATCGTGTTGGCATTGAAAAATATTCACTTGGCTTTACATGCAGTCTTAAAAAAGATTTCTGGAATTTTATATATATATATTTTTTTTTTTTCTTACATGAAACTCTGGCGACTGTTTTAGTGTGGAACAGGATTTTTGTGTTTGATATATTTTTGTGTAGGAACTTTATGCAGATGTTATGTGTCACCTAGATTATGTTGAAATTGAAAAATATCTGCTGTACTCTAGAAACAAGATTCTGGAATTCTTCTTTATGATTTTTGTTTGTTTGAAAAGGAAACATACTTTTAGCACAGAACAGAATGTGTTGAATGCGTTGTTAAAAAAAACAAAACAAAAAACTCCCAAAAAAACACCATTACATTTTATAACAAGAACATTTTCTAAATTTACATGCATACTTCAGTTCTGTCAGTTATTAAAATACTTATAAAAGATCCTTTAAATGAAGCAATACCAACTAATTATGCGAACAGATTATGCAGTAACAGCACAATTCTTCTATGAACACTTTGTACCATATTTTTAATTAATATATCTGACCATAGTAGTCATTTACTAAATAGTGTGTGGAGCCATTGATCAGCCAACCAATATTTCTTTCATTACTTTTTTGGGAGGAGGGGGCGAGACATAGCCCAGTGGCAAAGTGTTCGTTTGATGTGAAGTCATTCTGGGATCAATCCCCATCAGTGGACCCATTGGGGTATTTCTCATTCCAGTCCGTGCATCACGACTAGTACATCAAAAGCCATGGTATGTTCTATCCTGTCTATGGGATGGTGCACATAAAAGATCCCTTGCTGCTAATCAAAAAGAATAGCCCATGAAGTGGCAACAGCAGGTTTCCTCCCTCAATATCTGTGTGGTCCTTATCCATATGTCCGACACCATATGACTGTAAATAAAATGTCTTGAGTGCATTGTCAAATAAAATATTTCTTTCTTTCTTTCCTTTGACAGTTTCATTCTTCTTCTACATTACTTTTTATTATGGTCTACATTATATTTACTCATGAAAACCAATTAACAGGAATGAAAAACCTTTAAAAAACCTTTGCATTTGTCTAGATTTCTGAAATTTTAGTGCTATCTGGAGATGGGTGTATAGCATTTTCCGTAATTTATTGTCTATGGTTATTTTCATCTCTGAACAAATTAAAGAATTTATAATTTTTAAAAATCTGACATCTTCTGCATGGTTCTGTAAACATAGCATTCCAGTTAGAAATAATCCCAACTATTTTAGTGCTATCTAGAGATGGGTGTATAGCATTTTCCGTAATTTATTGTCTATGGTTATTTTCATCTCTGAACAAATTAAAGAATTTATAATTTTAAGAAATCTGACATCTTCTGCATGGTTCTGTAAAAATTGCATTCCAGTTAGAAATAATCCCAACTGTTGTTCAAAATCCATCTTTTTTATTGTCCCATTACAGAAGAATAAAGTACACACTTGGTAAATGCACTATTTTGTAAATGACAACTATAAATGGTGAAGAAAAAACTCCAAAACAATAATAGTTTTTAAAAATATAATAATAATAATGGTGAAGAAACAATAATTTGGAAATCCAATTTCTTTAGCTGCACACTTGTGAATTTGGATTGCAATTTTATTAAAAAATAATAACAATCCAAGATTTCTATGGTTGTTGAGAAAGGCCTTTTGAGGAAACAATCACTGAATTGGTTCCAGACTTGATTGGATAGGCTTTTTTTAATCTATCGGAACGGTCATGTGTGAAATTTCAAATAGAGTTAATGCAACACTGCACTGCTTTCCCACAATTCTTTGCCCAGGAAACTTCCTGCCTGGGGGCATGTTCACAACTGCCAAAATCTGATCGACTTGACTCAAGTAAAATGGAACGACTTTATTGAATGGAATATTTTAACTGTGCTTTGGCCCTAACATATTTTCGGATCATATTGTTATCCAGTTCATGTTGTAAATTAGGTCATGTTGCCATGGATATAAGAAATTGAGCCACATTACAGGCCTCAGAGAATTGAAAACGGGTTAATTTACGATAAAATAAATTCAAGTAACCCATTGTATTTTGAGTAACATCTTTTGACCATGTAAACCATGTTCTAAATTTAATGTGTTACAAAAAATAGGTTATGCAAAATTGTGCAAATAATACATGAACGAAATGAATATTTGCACAATTGTTCTGATATATTCAGCCATATTTTATAACCCTGTCTAAATATTTTATATGTATCATTACACTGTCTCTTTATCCATATGATTAGTAATCCAAATGGACAAAGTACAGTAGGTATAAGAGTGAGAAAGCAACAATGGATCAAAATAGGAAAATAACATTATCAGTCAGAATAGGAAAATATATCTTAGTGGGTCTGAATAGGGAAATAACATTATCGGTCAAAATAGGAAAATATAACTTAGTGGGTCTGAATAGGGAAATAACATTATCGGTCAAAATAGGAAAATATAACTTAGTGGGTCTGAATAGGAAAATAACATTATTGATCAGAATAGGAAAATATAACTTAGTGGTATCAGAATAGGAAAATAACATTATCGGTCAGAATAGGAAAATATAACTTAGTGGATCGGAATAGGAAAATAACATTATCGGTCAGAATAGGAAAATATAACTTAGTGGGTCGGAATAGGGAAATAACATTATCGGTCAGAATAGGAAAATATAACTTAGTGGGTCGGAATAGGGAAATAACCAATGGTTTAGAATTGGTTAATAGGGTATGTGTGTGTGATGACCTATCTCACATTTAGAGATGGGATCTAGATCGGTTGGTAAAAAGCTTTTCTGAAGTGCTTACACCATAGGATCAAATCTTCTCAATGGACCCATATTCTCTAATTGATTTTCCTCCCTATCTCAACCAGTACTCCATAACTTTTATATTAAAGGCTGTGGTATATGCTGTCCTCTCTGTGGGACAATACATATAAAAGATCCCTTGCTGTTAGTTGAAAAATGTAGCAGGTTTTATCTCAAAGACTTTAAAACTGGCCTCAGTGGCATCATGGTTAGGCTATCGGTCTTTAGGCTAGTAGGTACTGGGTTTGGATCCCAGTCGAGGCATAGGTTTTTAAATCCAAATACCGACTCCAAACCCTGAATGAGTGCTCTGCAAGGCTCAATGGGTAGGTGTAAACCACTTGCGCCAACCAGTGATCCATAACTGGTTTCCCTTTACCATAGTTTGACACCCAACAGCTGATGTATTTTTCGTGCTGGGGTGTCGTTAAACATTCATTCATTCATTCATTCCATAACTGGTTCAACAAAGGCCATGGTTTGTGTTATCTTGCCTGTGGGAAGTGCAAATAAAATATCCCTTGCTGGTAATTGTTAAGAGTAGCCCATGAAGTGGCGACAGCGGGTTTCCTCTCAAAATCTGTGTGGTTTTTAACCATATGTCTGATGCCATATAACCATAAATAAAATGTGTTGAGTACATTGTTAAATAAAACCTTTCTTTCTTTCTTTCTTCTTTTGAGTCAAAAATTATAAAATGTTTGACATCCAATAGCTGATGATTAATAAATCGTTTTGCTCTAGTTCTGTCATTAAACAAGAACATACTTTAAATTTTTATCTCACCTATGGTTGGGCACAACAATGAACTGAATCCCCGTCCCAAGTGAATCATGAAGATGCTGTGCTAATAATAATGGGGTATAGCTGTCGCTGATGGGTTTCCAATTGCTGGTTATATATTGCCCAGTGGTTTAATAAATCTGCAGACCAAGGCCATGATGGGATGAACTAATGGTGTTTATTCATGAAAGTATGTAATGATTCTAGTTGGGCCCCGTACAAATGTGTCCCCAAAGGGAGATAACCTCGCAGTGACATTGAACTTTAAGTAGTACTTTGGAAAGATTACTCTACATACAGATGCCATTAACAGGTGCCGTGATGACATAAAATCAACACTGACATTGTGGCTGTTAACTTAATGACCAATGGTCAATTGCATTTATGTCAAAATAATGTCTTTGTTTTGAACATTTCTGATATGGACCAATAGAAAACAGATCAAGAAAGTGGTCTTAAATCTAAAGTGGTTTTCAATTTCTGAAAAAAGTATTTTGTATGTCTGATTATGATTTTGTGATATGAAGTAGAACACAAATAGTTCTAGAAATGTTAATATAATATTAATTATGACTGGATCTATATCCTTTCAGTAATCTTGGTCGGTGGGGTCTTTGGGCTATTTCTCTTTCCAACCAGAGCTCCACAACTGGTGTAATAAAGGTTATAGTTTATACTATCCTGTCTATAGGATGCTGGGTGGGTAGGGTCTTTGAGTTATTTCTTTTTCCATCCAGAGCTCCGCAACTGGTATAATAAAGGCTATGGTTTGTACAAATACATATAAAAACCTACTTATTCACCAATATTTTCACTTGTCCAAATAAATAGTTTGTTTTATAAAGTGCAAGGACAATGTTTTTCTGTGTTCAGAATGAAACTTTACTGAGTATTTTTACTTGTCCACTGGACAACCACCAAGGTACATTTTGCTTGTTGGAGCAGATTTTCATTTGTCAGGACAAACAGACAAGTGCTTATTTCAAACACTGGTAATGACATTATTTATTGGGCTCTCATCCCATCCAGTTCCCTATAACTGGAGCCTTTCCAAGGAAAATAAAATTGCAATAGCTTTATCCAAATATTTAAAAAGTATATATAAAAATATATGTTTCCACTGAAACCACCTTAAAATTTTAAAAATCAACATCCTCAGGAAAATAAAACAAACAAAGTGCTGGGCATATAACCAGTAAGGTATAAAATAGAGAATGCCAGCTTGGAAGTTAAAAAGACAAAGCTAAGTAATAAGGCTGGAGCTGACCAGTAGCATAACAATAAAACCAAAAACAAACGAGCACAAAAAGTCAAAATATTGCTATACATGATTTTAAAGGGACATACCCTAGTTTTTAAACACTAAGGTATATTTTAAACTATTATAGTCATTTTTAATAACTGAAATCATACTTTACTCAGATTTTATGGTTTAGATTATCAATTTCTGTACATATGAAGTGTTTATGGTCATCCTTGTGGTTTTAATATCACAAGATGCATTTTTCATATTATCTGAGAAGTAACAGTCATGGAGTAGTTGAGTTTTAGTCCATTTTTAGAGGGTATTTCACAATTTCAAAGTCACAAACTCATGTTTGACTCTGTTGTAAGTTTGTAGATTAACTAAACTTAGTATTAATTTTCACGGGTTGAAACTAGGAACTGTCCCTTTAACTAAACTTAGTGTTAATTTTTACGGGTTGAAATTAGGGTTTGTCCCTTTAAACTTTGAAGTTAAAGTTTAGTATTTTTTTAATGATGCCACTGGAGCACATTGTTTTATTATTCATTGCCTGTCAGTCTTTGTTAAGCCTTGCATGGAGCACTGGTTGGAATGGGAAAAAACCCAGTCAGAGAATGGGTCCATTGATGCCGTTTGATCCTGTGAACACCGTAACGACTAAGCTGTTGAAGGCAGAACATCCCATCTTAATAATAACTATTTGACAATGCAACAACTATGGCTGTTAATTAATAGTTTTCTTTGTTATATATTGACAGTTTTTGTGTGAAATATTTGCTTTAAGACCATGTACGTTAATGTTTTTGATTGCTTTATTTCAGTAGGATCAGATTATGTGGCAGAACTAGCTATAAATTAAATAATTATCATTTACCACTATTGAAACCTGCAGCTTACGCCATAAATAAAAATATTCTATATTTCCTGACGGGGATTGATCCTAGAAACCACTGCACCTCTAACCCCACTGGATAATACCCCACTTCTCATATATTAAATGACAATATCGCAGGATCCTTTGATGGGTAAGAGTGTCATTAAGCAATTTATTGGATATCCTCATTAGGGACAAGTTATTATTGGTCTTATGTGTAGGGACCAGTCATTGGAGGATGTGTCCGTGGTCAGTCACAATTGGTAACGGGTTCCATTTATCACATTTGACCAGTCAGAATTATTTTCATTGGCTCCTCTTTACTGGTCCCTGGAGTGTTGATGAATTATTTAGAAAGTGCTCTGTGATGAAATGTTTGTCCCAATGAATTAGACCAGCTGCTTTATGTTGCATAATTATCGAAACTTAATGACTTGATGACTTGCACTTGATGACTTTCTCATGTTAATTAGATCCCTTGTTTGATGCAGGCTTTCATATCAGTCAACATGCTGTATTGGCTTTATGAGTCTCTCTAAGTACAAATACATTACATGACTTGGCAAATGGACTATGTTTATAGCAATAATTGTTGTTTAAAGGTAGCCTATGGTTTTTGTAAGTTAATAGATAAATGCTGGATGTTTCTAAGTTCATGGGTCTTGAGAAAATGTTTGATGTGTACTAGAGATAAAAAAAAAATCAGCATTTTGTTATTTGTCAATTTTTGCACTTTTTAGTTGCCATTGTTGTTATATAAGAATTGTTTTTCATTTGTTAGGAATTTATTGATGTATAAAAGTCACAAATGGTATAAAATCGCGTAGCGTAGCGAAGCGATTTTATACTACATTTGTGACTTTTATACATCGATAAATTCCTAAAAAATTAAAAACAATTCTTATAATTACAAACAGTACAAGAAGTGTACCTTAAAACACTCAAAAATAATTTCTTTCATTCTTACCGTCAACCATGTTCTGTAAATAAGCGTAGGAATACATGTATACATACTATTGGAAATTGTCCGTCTATAAATAAAAATAAGTATTGAATCAACAAAAACTGTATATATCTTTATTTGAACTTATATATATATTCACAATACAACTGTTCTTCATCAAGTCAAAACTGAAAATAATAAATCAGTTATTAATTAGAACAATTTTTTCACTTAAACACATAATTTCATCTTCCATGATGACATATTTTTATGAGGTTTATGGAAGGATAACGCTTGGTTTTTTAGTGACGTCAGCCAGTCAGAATACAGTAAATCGTATAAATTTGGAAAGTTTGTAATTCTATAATTATGTGAATTAATTTGAATGATATGGTCTTTAGGCAGGATTTTTTTTCTTTAAACTAGAGAGGTATATATAGTACATACAGTTTGTATGCCAGACATTTTTAAGTGGTATGAACTTTACCACATGTATTTTAGAGCATCTAGATCAATACATATATATGAATGGAAGGAAGGAAATGTTTTATTTAAACCTGCACTCAACACATTTTATTTAAGATTATATGGCATCAGACATGGTTAAGGACCACACCTATATTGAGAGAGGAAACCTGTTGTTGCCACTTCATGGGCTCTAATCTTTTCGACTATCAGCAATGGATCTCTTATATGCACCAATTCTCAGACAGGATAGTACATACCACAGCCTTTGTTACACCAGTTGTGGAGCACTGGCTGGAAATGAGAAATAGCCCAATGGGTCTACCAATGGGGATGGATCTTAGACCGACTGTGCATCAAGAGAACACTTTACCACTGAGCTACATCCTGTCCACATATATGAATGGAATCTTTCAACAATTAAAATAGCATATTGCTAGTGTACAGCAACCTCTGTACATTTGATACAATACTAACCACTGGGGTTTTTTCTCGACATAACCATATGTCCGATGCCGATATAACTGTACTTAAAATGTGTTGAGTGCGTCGTTAAAAAAAAAAAAAATTAAAAAAAAAAAAAAAAAAAAAATTGATACAATACTGTTGTTCAACATTAATAAAAATTAGCAGGCTTTTGACACTTATCAGTACAAGAAGGTGATCTTTTTTTTCTGTCTGTTCTTTATTTTGTTTCTACTATGGAATCAGTTTGAGATGATCTATTTGTCTTGTGAAGACAGATGCCAGTGCAGGTCGAGTCCACTCCGCTCACATTCTGTTACCAATGGGCAATGTGTGTGCACAGTAAATTGTAGTGTATCTCAAGCAGCATCATGATGGATGTTCATTTCCTGTTAATACCATATGTCCATGTCACCCTGTCCCAGAGCTATACTTAACACAGCTTTTCCTTTCTGACATGGTCAGAGTTTGTTTGTTTGTTTCTTTAACGACGCACTCAACACATTATAATTATGGTTATATCGGCGTCGGACATATGGTTATGTCCAGAAAAAAACCCAGTGGTAAGCTGACGGGGATCGATCCTAGACCGACCGCGCATCAGGCAGGCACTGTACCACTGGGCTATGCTGCCCGCTGACATGGTGAGAAAGACATGTGTTTTAAGATATTTCAGTGGCTATCAAATGTCGATAAAAAATATGGAAATTATGATTTGGAAAATACATAAACTTTAACATGAAAGACTAACTGAATATAAAAACAAACATTTAGCAGTACCATTTCTGTTCATGTTTTAGACTGTACATCACAACTGCCAGATTTTTAACATCAACAGTGGCCGATTAAACAATGTGCTTTCTGTTCTTCTTGTCACCTTTATGCATATAAAAGATCCCTTGCTGCTAATAAAAAAGAATAGCCCATGAAGTAGTGACAGCAGGTTTCCTCTCTCAATATATGTGTGGTCCTTAACCATATGTCTGTTGCCATATAACCATAAATAAAATGTGATGAGTGTGTCATTAAATAAAACATTTCTTTCTTTCTTTCTTGTCACCTTATGGAAATGTTCCTCTTTTCTATTAGTCCACATAGTTCGATATCACCTTATGAAAATGTTCCTCCATTACTCCACAAAGCTTTCTATCATGTTATGGAAATGTTCCTCTTTTATATTAGTCCACATAGTTCTATATCACCTTGTTGAAGTGTTCCTCTATTAGTCCATAGTGTTCCAAATCACCTTATGGAAATGTTCCTCCATTAGTCCACAAAGCTTTCTATTATGGTACCTTATGGAAGTGTTCCTCTTTTCTATTAGTCCACCGAGCTCCCTAGCATGCACCTTTTAGAAGTGTTCCTTTTGATCTATTAGTCCACAGAGCTCCCTAGCATACACCTTTTAGAAGTGTTCCTTTTGATCTATTAGTCCACAGAGCTCCCTAGCATACACCTTTTAGAAGTATTCCTCTTGATCTATTAGTCCACAGAGCTCCCTAGCATGCACCTTTTAGAAGTGTTCCTTTTGATCTATTAGTCCACAGAGCTCCCTAGTATACACCTTTTAGAAGTATTCCTCTTGATCTATTAGTCCACAGAGCTCCCTAGCATACACCTTTTAGAAGTATTCCTCTTGATCTATTAGTCCACCTTATCACTTAATATGCAGTATCTTGCCTATGACACAGAGATTATAAAAAAACACTGATACTCTTTGGAAAGCATAACTTTATCACTGCATTTTTGGTTTTGGTGAATGCAGTTAGTTTAGTGATTTGCATTGGTGCCATAGCTGTGAGTCACTGAAATGTTATGGGCTGATGAGATACACAATCTGATTACTAGGGGACTGTTATGTTTGAGTTAAAGGTATCTACAGCAAGCAGCAGATTATCAGTGTGCCTCTTGCAGATTATGGCAAAGATTGAGTACTCTGAGTACAAAAAAGGCTGAATAATTTAGATGCTCAAAATGTTTTGGAATAATAGGTTCACTTTCCTGAAAATAGTTAGAAATTTAGAAATATGTATGTGTTTACCTTTCCCTTGAGGGCCAACTCCAGATGCATTCAGTGACTTCATCAATGCACCTATTTTTATAGGAATTTATTAATAGCTAAAACTGGCCTCAGTGGTGTCATGGTTAATTCATTGGATATAAGGCTGGTAAGTACAGGTTTCACAGCCTGGTACCGGTGTAGCAGGCCAGATTAACCACCCGCCAGACTATACCCGGGGTTAAAGTGGCCTAGCTCAAACTATACCCCGGATTAGCCCAGAATATACCCGGGGTTAAAGTGGGCTAGCCTGTTTTATACCCGGGTATAGTCTGGGCTGGGGGTATACATTGGCCTGTTACACCGGCACCAACCCTGGCAACCCAGAGCTAGTTCTTAAGGGCTCAATGGGTAAGTGTAAGGCAACTACACCCTCTTCTCTCTCACTAACCACTTACCAACTAACAAATAACCCACTGTCCTGGAAGTGAGGTGAGGTGTTTGCCCAGGACAGCATACTTGAACCTTAATTGGATATAAGCACGGAAATAAGTTAAAATGAAATAGGTACAGATTTTAATCATAGTATTCTAAATTTCAGGAATGAAAAATATATATACATGTATTACTGATATATTAGACTCATGAGTGCATGCCATCACAGCTGTTTATATTCCATTGAGCCATATTCTGTGCAAGTTTGGGTTTTCCAAGCTAGTCCTGGGAGTGGCAGTCTTCCTACAGGAAGTGCAAGAGGGATGAAACATCCTGTTATGGATTTCCTAGGGGATGGCAGTCTTCCTGGGAATGAGCACCTGAAAGTAGACCATAGAAACAATCATGTCTTTGCCTAAAGATTCCTTTTGATGCCACCTTATGCAGAGATATGATTTTGATTACTGTGTCTGTTTAAATTTGTGTTAAGTGGTGTCCATGACATGTCTGAAAAGTCAGATGTGTGTTGTGTCAAGTATTTGACCGACATATTCTGTGTGTGTCAACTTAAGTGAATGATGCAACAATTTAAGAGCATTCAGTACTTCCTTGACACATTTTTCATGATGTAACAAGAGCATTCAACACCTCAGCATTTGTTCTTGCATTTTTAGAGACCTGCACACTACGCATATGACTTGTAACAAGAACATTTATTTAGATTACCTCCTTTTTAGTTTTATATGAACTAATAAAACTGCCACAATGAAATCACCTTTGATAACACAGATACATAAAAAGTTTTTGGCTGAAGCATGTTTGGTGTATTTAAATGTCAGACCACCACCAATGGTGGGTTTTTTTATCAGCTCCAAGGCCTGCTCCAAGAGGTATTTGTGAATGGGGATAATGGTTGGCATAGCATTGCATGGCATTCCTGATGGATGGGATTCCAGATGTCCCATTTAGCACCGCTATCTGCCAGTAAATCTGATAACTAGCCTACAGCCCCACTGAACCCACACCTATTGTGGGTTTATGGCATCAATAGTCCAAGAATAATCTTCTGTCCGTGA
>JAECMU010209495.1:0-11029 GCA_016106625.1 Dracogyra subfuscus | reverse complement strand
TAAAGGGGCCGCTGTTCGCAGGGCCCCTCCATTTGATTATTTTAGGTAAGGGGCCACTGTTCATAGGGCCCCTTGAAAGTTTTGATTGATATTGATTATATTATGTAATGCCTATTGATATTGAATTGTTTGATGTGTTCTTGTTTGATATTGTTGCATTTGATTGTTTGAATTGATTGTTTGTTTTTTGCGTGCCATTTTGCCTTTTGTGGTCGGCAGCAAATTAAAAAATCTAGCCGTGGCCAATCTTACGCCAATACCGGGAGAGGGGGGAAAAAATAAATATGTAAATCACAATCACTTTTAGTTATTATATTTATTTAGTTATTTTGGATTTCGGTGGTGTCTAGAATAACTGATTTTGCACGTGAAATGTGATCTATAATCATTGATGGTTTATTGTGAGGTTCAAGTCATCGTGAACGAGGATATTAAACCTTCCATATTTGAGCGGTCGACGAGAAATCGGCCCGAAGTTTAGTTAATCTACAAACCTGCAACACAATCGGTTAACATTACAATCGAGTGAAACAAGAATCTGTGACATTAACGCTGAAATACCCTTTACAATAAACTACAACTCGACTCTACCCTGCGCGTGCTGTAACATCACCGTGGTGCAGGGGTGTAACATTCTTTTTGAGAATGGCCAATACAGCACAAATCCTCTTGTTTTCTTCGAGATACAAATGACATTTTGAGTAAAAGTCAGTATCTATCTGTAATATTTGCACAGTTCTTTACACTGTTTTTATTTAAATCTTGAATTCTTATATTGATGCTGATCATCACTTTATTTGTTTGCATTACCATACTTTGACACCCAATAGCCGATGTATTTTTCGTGTTGGGGTATCGTTAATATTCATTCATTCATACACCGGTAATTTAAAAAAAAAATGGTGGTATTAGTGTTATTAATAGCAAATATTATTCAAATTTAATTGCAAGTATTATGTTATGTCTGGATTTAAAAAAAACAATCATTCACGAACTTATGCGAGAACGCCATATGGGGTGGGAACAACCCACAATGTATGCGTGTATGTCTGTATGTTTGTATGATGATCTAAAATGTAATAGTTTAGAAAAGGTTTTATTGGGGGGAGGGGCATGGACCCCGTTCTCCCACCTCCTACTTGCATCACTGCATATTATGATGAACGTAAAAGAAAAGAAATAACAGACTATCCTTAAATAGATTGTTGTAACAAATTAAATATAGAACTGTGTTGTTGTTTTTAAATTAGCCGTAAACGTGATTACAATATAGTTATAGCAATACCCAGAACAAGGTGTAAAGTGGTTTACATTGGTTGTATACACATACACACGTAGGGAGGAGACCTTGATGTCTCAGTCGCAATGTCAACTCTATCGGGAGACCTCTGTGTCATTCACCCAAGAGCTCTGACTTGTATATTATCTGCATCACCATGCTGGTAATGTGTTATTAATATTTCATGTTTGGAAAGTAAAATACAAAAAAAGAAAAGAAATACATCATCAACTTGAGACTTCTGTTCATTCATTCAAATTCAATTAACATTAAAAATACGCTGTGTTAATACAACTAGTACTGTATTAAAAACAATAAATAAATAAAAATAAATAAACACCCTTTAATTGTGCCTAAAGTATCAAGGCTAGACGTCAAGAGCGAATGTTTAGCACAGTCAGAAGTCATCTGACGACATCAGCCACGCATATCGAACACAGTCGTAATGTTATTAGGCAGGCACTTCACAATTTGTTTGTTGATAGAACAGAAAAGGTTTTCATCAGTTCCCCTCAAATATGCAGCTATTTTTCCGAGACCGCTTTTAGTAAGAAGTAGAGAATCACATTTGGATAACACTTGTTGATCTAAAATAACTTTAGTGAATGCATCGCATTTGTTTTTCATTTGACCTCTCTCAATATGAACTATATCTCCAGGAATGTCAACTAGTTTATCAGTGAATAAACGTTTTGCTTTCTGTCGTACGAATTCTGAGTCTGTTGCAATAAATATTTTACATAAATCACATGTGAAATTCTTTGATATAAAGTCCCAGATTACTTTAATTGTCTCATTGGTGTTGCGTTGTTCACTATCATTAGGAATTGATGGGTTTCGACCCAAACGAATATGAGCACACATTAATTTCCACTGTTTGTTTGGTTTCGCCTTGTTAATAAAATCGATCAACACTTTATTTAAGCTATTTTTTAGTTTGAACAAAATCCTCATAACATGTGAGAAAACCCTGTCTCTCGTCCATTTTTTCATCCACAAGAAATGAGAAGCATGAAATGCGCTTTCCTGTAGTCCACTAAAAAATTCATAATTCTCTCTGTAGTATATCACAGTTTCCTTCATCAGAGCGGAAAAGTTCATCTTATCAGCTGTACTTTGAAATAGACGGTTGTCCATGTGGCTTATTCGTTTAGATGGCAGGTTCTTCAGACGATCTAAATCGATGTTCCAGTCGACTAGGTGTGGTTCGAAATAATCAGTCAGGTTACAGGCCGGCGCTGTTATGCTGATTCCAAATGTTCTGTTGGTAATCAGGGATATTAAATAGCTAGACACAATTCCTGCAAGTCGATCGCCCCACCCACCACAAAGTCCGTTTTTGTTGCATTCGTAAATGATGTACCTGGCGGAGGTCGCATTTGTCACGGGTCGTTTTCTTTCTTTTAACAGAGTCGTGGTTGTTGACGTCATGGGCTTCAACGATGTCGTGTTTGTTGCGGGCTGCGCTTTTTGTAATGATGGATGCGTGCTGGTCCTTACCAAAGTGAACGTGTTGTTTTGCCAAACCAGGCCAGCGGCTACGAACGCCAGCACCACACACATCAAAAGGCCAAAGCCCTTGATGTTCTGAAAAATAAGATATTGTTTTGAGTGTATTTATAAATTGTGTTCAATAATTATACTATTATAGTCCAGAGGATACGTGAATGAATTGTGCATTTTTTGATAAATGCATTAAACGTGACACACACATATTACACATCATAGAGATTAATTAAAAGATTGGAGGTATTCTCAATATCATCTGTGTTGGCAATGGCGGCCATTCCGCTATACAAAATCATGGTCAAAATAATCCTAAATAATAGTTTTATTTGGTATTTTATGTTTAACTACTTCCATGAATGAACATCTAGAATTAAATATATAATTAGAACATTCACCTCAGATGATCTTTAGAGGTCATTTCAGGTGTCATAACCGTAAACAAATGAATATAAATTCTTAATGAGGTTTTATCAAAGTTGTTAATGGTGGCTTTCCACCAAATGTTTTTGATTAATTCATGGGTTTTTTTAAATGTGAAGATTATATATTCAACAACAACAACAAAAAGCCACACAATAAAATAAAATAATTCATTTACCACTAAAACATATTCATTTTATTAAAAAATCTATAGAAATTAACCAACAGTACACTTCAGTTTTGTGGTACACATTTTGCACTATTTTTCTTCCAAAAAAGCTTTGAAGGCGAAGATGTGGCTGCTATTTTTATGATTTCTTGGACCAGGTGTTTCTGAGGGTTTTTTCTTTATTTTTACGATGTATTCTTAGTGATGTCACAGTTTATGCTAAGTGCTAGTACATTATAAATTGCGTAATTATGCAGATTATATATGAAATCGATTAATCTCTAGTAATATGTTACAAATATAAAATGTAATTTAAAATTAGTTCAGTGTGGCATTTGGATTTACGATTATTCCTTTAATGATTCCTATATTACATTTTATTTAGCAAAACTTATGCTAATTTGCGTATCAGGCCCATTTTCCGTTCTTGGTCGCACCCTACATACGTTTCTGTCATTGTTTTTGTATGCATCTGCAGTGTCCTGTGCAGCTTGTTAACAATGTCTATTTCACCTTCCACTCAACAGTTAAGTTTCGAACAATGCCAAGGTCTGCACTAGTGAAAGCAAGAAATATTCATCATGCACTGCATTTGACATTGTCTAGTGGCAGTGCAATACCAAGTGCATCGAGGTATAAATTTGTATGTGACTTTCTAATACAGAGGCAATATACCCACAGACTTGCATATCTGATTCTGGTGGTGAGTGTGTCTGACGTTCTAATCTATATTGTATTGTCATGGTTTAAGGTGTCTGCATCTTGAAATATGCACGTGTCTTGTTACATACATGATGAAGAATACATTACATTAAAAGCCTCTGGTCACATTATATCTTCTCTATAATTAGCACCAAACATTTTGGTGGCTACTCTTTCACTTTATAATAACGTGAACACAGAAACTCCAGGCACAATTTTCCTATACCCAAATAAGTATTAATTTGACCTTCTGTTTATTTGCCTCGAGTTTGGCTCTATTTTGTATAATAACATATTTTCAAACAATATGTGAACTGCATTTGTGTGTAGAATATCAACCTAGATGCATAATCATCAATTTTGTTTGGCGACAGCTGTACCATCAATGTCCACTTCAAGTTCTTGGCATCACCACTGTCTAGCACACAATGTTCCAATCAAGTACCTTGGATTTTATTTTTTTCACTAAGTGTTATTTTTCCACTGTCAAGTGATAGTGGTGGATACAATTATTGATTCTCATAGAACAGGAAGTGCCCAGTGTCCATGTTACGTACCTGGTAGGCAGTGTGAACACGTTGCTGCCACAACTGCTCTTGTGCATGTGGAATTTTGCAAATGTCGCTTATTGGGTTCTTTGGAAGATCAACTTATAACACGGTATCCCAATGTTTTACAGGTTTCACACCGTTAAAAGGCCCCTGCTGAAATGATTTTGAAGAGAAACAAAGACCAAAGTTTACGTTGTGGCAATTAGTTTGATGTGCCGATCTCAGCGACATTCATTCTATCACGTGGATGCTCTTGTACACCTGCAATGTCTCTTCCATATACTAGCTTACTAGATTTGTGTACGTTCTCGTTTACGTTCTCTTTTAAAGGGACATTCCCGAGTTTGCTGCATTGTAAGATATTTCCGACTAATAAAATATTTCTACGATTAAAGTTACATATTAAATATATTTTCTTGTTTAGAATATCAATGTTTGTATATTTAATGTGTTTCTGGTCGTCTTAATATTTATAAGAAGACCAAACTGGATTTCGTCTTCAAATAATTTCATACGTACGAAAAAATATTTTTAGGAAATAAAATGAAAATTAACTTAGTAGAAACACGTTTAATATAGAGCCACTAATATTCTAAACTAGAAAATATATTTAATATGTAAGTTTAATCGTAGAAGTGTTTTATTAGTCGATAACATCTTAAAATATTGCAGCTAAGGAATGAAAAAGATTGAAGATCAGAAGTAAATAATCCAGTCGACCTTGCTTGTTATTTGGACCCCTCCAAGTAAATCGTCTGATATCGGGATGCAGTTCTCTCCAGACATTAATTAAATGCAAGTCTGAAGTCATTTATTCATTTTGTTCATGTGATTTAGGATTCTTTCTGTTTAAGTAATTTAATGTATCAATATCATAATTCATAGATACATTAAAGTTACATTCTCTGGATTCCATATTATAACATCATGTACAAATATGAAATACAAACTCAAATGCACTTTTAAAAAACTCGTGTGTGTTCGCTATGAAAGGATATCGTCAAAAGTATACGCTCGATTCGTTGTCATTGCCGCCAATGGTCGGCAATGCACAAACGATAGCCTGTTGTCAATTTCAATTAGCACGTGCGTTTAATGATTTCAAATTGTAGGGTTCGTCTAAAAAAAAAAAAAGAAAGAGAAATCTTGTGCTGTTCGAAGAACGTTCGGTTGAGGATACGGTACTAGAGTTCTTCGTTAAAACCGGTTTGATCTTGACAATGTATTATCGACAATCGTACCTTCCTATTTTAGAATTAATATTTTATAAAGTGTTAGTAGAACTTTCAAAGTTTAGTTTGTATACTAGCAACACATTAATCACATATATAGTTTTTAATAAAATATACTAAAGTAGACAATGAACGTTTTCACTTCTTAATTTTACGTGTTAAAAATCGACAAATTCAAATAAATATTATTTCGTTTGCAAAGGGTAAAGTTAAGGGGTGGGAGGCGGGTTTTCGCCAATTTCTAAATAGTATGATAATTCCCCTGCTGTTACTGGTGATTCGTAAGTTAGCTACTAGAGCAAGGGCTGTAAATACGTTTTAGTTTATAAAGACGTTTAAATTTATTTAAAATCTATTAAGGGGTTCGTTTTAGGATTTTTAAGAAATATAATACATCATTCGTGTCCGTTAGATACCATATATTTTACAACTCTTTTGAAAACGTATCCAACTTGCTTTCACTCGTTAGATAGGTTTTAAATCAACTCGTAAAATGAATAGTATCTAACGGCCTCTCGTGTAGTACATGTATTATTTTCTATGTACTGTCAAATGTGCATGAAATGTAGGAGCTACCAGATGGTGAACACCGATTGAAACGGACAGTACTACAAGAAGTCAGTCACAAAGCGATCAATCACACCTGCTGACACCATTGATATGGTCACAGACCTCAGTTATTTACGTTGTTGCAGTTCAGGCTTTGTGGCTATATCACTATTATTATTATCAATACGCCCGGAAAACACCCGTTTTACACTGAAAGAAGTTTGTTTTAGTTAACGACAACACAAGAGCATATTTATTTATTAATCACCGGTTACTAGTATCAGTATCAGATTGGAAATCCACTACGTTTTTCTGTTAGTAGCAAGGGATCTTTTGTATACACCATCGCACAGACAGGGTAGCACATACTGCGGGCTTTGATATACCAGTCGTGGTGTACTGGTTGGTTTACACAAAATGTTCTATATTTGCATGGGTTGAAATTACCATAAACGTCTTCAGTTTTAACAAGTTACACATGTTTGCGAACTGCATTCTCTCCCCGTCAACTTCTAATAGTTGCCACTTTAAATATGTCTGCCTCAAAATAATCGGTAAAACAGCAGATTACTTATACGGACATATTTTCCAACTGTGGCCTATCAGTCCAATTTTTATTTCTATTTTAAACTGGCCCAAACTCATGCATTCCAATGATATACATATTAAAGCAATACTCAGTGAGTGTCGGGATATCCTCTTTAAAATGAGAGTATATAGTGGCTGTGTTAAAACACCTACGACAGTGCCTTCCAGTGGCCAATTTTAGCAATGTTTTTTTTTCATACAATAAACAACTTGTTTCCTAGGTATTTTCTATCTACACAATGTTGTCTGGGACAGATTTTGAAATATTAAAAATACAAACAAATTGAATCGTTAATTTTACTTAACTTTTACTGAGGTATTAAACTCAAATTCTATTTATTTATTTTTTTAAACATTTAAAATATGTATCGGTAAAATGTTATATTTTAAAGATTTTTTTTTTTTTTTGGTTTGTTTAACGACGCACTCAACACATTTTAATTACGGTTATATCGGCGTCGGACATATGGTTATGTCGAGAAAAAACCTCAGTGGTCAGCTGACGGGGATCGATCCTAGACCGACCGCGCATCAGGCGGGCACTGTACCACTGGGCCACGCTGCCCGCTATATTTTAAAGATGATAATCGGAGGCTTAAAAAGATACAGTGATTTAATTCATGTTGCTTTATTAGAAATGTGTCAGATGGATGGTGACAGTCACAAAATTGGGACATTTGCAACATATTTTATTAACAAATCTGAGGAGAAATTAGAAATGCATATGAATCAGAATTTCTGACTAATCTAGTTAAACCAAAACAAAGAAATTTGTCTTTAAAAAAAAAACACCTTTACTTTCTGTTATATTGATGACCGTATTACAGATTACCTTCCATTGTTTTATCCACAGTAGTCAGAAATAAAAGAAACATCTGAAGGTATTAAATCGGTTTCATACCTCATTCTATGCATATAGATTCAAAGCGACACTGGTTTCTAAATTGTATTACAAAAGGGATGACATAAACCTTCCAATGGTCAATTTTCCCTTATGTCCAGTTATATATTTTCTACTCCAGCTTTTAGTTACTACATATCATAACTTCTAAGATACCTTACCTACTCATTGTATGCAGATTTAAAACAACGCCATAGTATTATGGCACAGAAGTTCATCAGGGTTATCATGGTCTGGCTGGCACGAGAAATGACCCAGTGGGACAATGCATGGAGATCCGATCAATGTTAGACGCATCGCGCATTAAGCGGACTCTTCACCACTGGGCTATATTCCGCCCCTCAGTCTTCATAACGTTTTTACAAAACCATTTACCATAGTTTGACACCAAGTAGCCGATGTAGTTTTCGTGCTGGCGTATCGTTGAAAGCATTATAAAGTTAATCATGGTTATTAAATACAATAATAACCATAATAATAATAATAAGTTGTTATGTGTGTACATACGTTCATAAATTTATGAAAATATTAATAATGCATTATGTCTTTCAATGAATGAATAAATTTCGCATGGTTGTGAAATAAAAATGAACAATTCCATGTCGGTGACATCAATTTAATACTGGTGTGCATATTTTTTTGTAATCATGATTACTAGGCAACTGTAAACGCATTCGTACTTGATTGCTTTCAATGTTCTTGTAATCGTAATTGTGATTGTGGTGGTCACGTGACAAGATGGTGGTTTGGACGACAAAAATTCGGGGAGGCAAAATACTCCGTTTATAATGATAAGCTGAAACGTAAGATAGCTATACACATATTTGAGTAAGCACAAACAGTTTGTATATGCCTCTGTATTATCGTGAATGCAAAATATTATGTGAAGAGGTAGTAAACCAGTGAAACAACCTGCTAGCCGACGATCGCCAGCAGTGTCAACAATGGCGGCCACGACACAGAACAAAGACCCCACCCAACGAATGTCTGGGTTGTCACAGGTAAATACAGCGCACGTGAATCATCCTGCTAACACTTTAACTACTGGACAAATAACAAATTGTTCGTGCACAAATCAACAACCACAACAGCCACCTTCCTTATCGTCATTTTCCGGAATGCCATCCACGGGCGAAATATCAACCGGACTTCCACAACAGATATCTGTGTCACCAACACCCTGGGTTCTAAACCTGTACGACCAAATTGCACGCCTTACAGCAACCACGACTGAGATATACAAAAGAACCGATAAATTCGAAATAATGAACTCCAAAATATGTACAATAGAAAGTTCCTTAGAAAGTATGTGAAACAGTCTGGTTGCCACAAACGAACGAGTTAATAAAATCGAGCAAAGCTGTCAATTTATAAGCAACTCATTTGACACAATCACTAGCGAAAGCAATGCATTGAATCAATCGGTTAATGACCTAAACAAAACACACTGAAAACTGCTAGCGATGATATTATCTACCTATCCCAAAACCTTTACGACACACAGTCTGAAAACCATCGCCTTTCTGATGAGATTCTTTACCTACAAACCAGGTCTATGCGTTTTAACCTGATATTTTCCGGAATCCCCGATCAAGGACATACAGAAAATACTGAAGAAGTTCTGCAGGAATTTAAAAAAAAAGAACTTTATATTCCCCGATGCAATTACCATCCAAGTCACACACAGACTCGGGCCATACCGTGAATCCCATGGAAAACAACGATCTATTGTTGCACATTTTCAACATCTGAAAGACAAGGATAAAATTAAAAATGCTGCCAAACAATTAGCAGGTAAACCCTATGGTATCAATGACCAGTACCCACGAGAAGTTTTGAAGTGTTTGAAGACATGAACAGATTTGCCCCTCTGATTACTCTGTCTTCAAGATAGGGATGTTCCGGAGCCATAAACTATCCCCCACCCCAAACCTGTCTCAAATATCACCCCCAGCCAACACTGTTAAGCAGTGGACTAAAACATTCCATATCAGGAAATACTAACTCTAAAGCAATGAATAGAGATATATATAATGTTTATAATTACCTAGATAGAACATTACCTGTATGCATATGTGAGTATGGCAACAATCCCGAAATACCTTACGATATTATTTCCAATACTGATGTAGCCTGTGAAAGTGACAACCCACTCAGTGATAGTAATTCAAATGAATATGTTGAGCCACCCTGTATTTCAAGTGTATATTTACCTGTGCTAATACTTTGTCTTCAAAATATTAGCTCAACTTGTGGTGATACTACAAATGTATACTTACCTCCTGCTTGTATTATAGATGTTAATATACCTTGTGAAAATATTTCAAATGTACACCCACCTTCAGGTAATGATCTGTTAACACCTATTGACCCACCCTGTGGAAGTATATCAAATGTATACTTAACTGAAATGAATAATATGCTTACAAATTATATCAACTCACCCTGTTGTACTTCATATGCATATTTATCTCCTGTTAGAACCACACAGGCTGATATACCTTGTGATAGTACATCAACTATTGATCCATATTATGTTAATACAACAGATATACACATAGCCCTTATTAACCACACCGATGTTGGCTCGCCCTGTTATTCAAATGTATATGTAAATCCATTTAATAACATGCCTATAAATGTCAACCCACCTTGTATCAGTACCATAAATGTATATTTACCTTCTGATACTACCCCGAATGATAATATATTTTATGATAGTACACCAAATATTGACCCATGCTATGTTAATACCACATATGTACATACAGTTCCTATTAGCACCACAAATGTTAACCTGCCATGTATGAGCACTGTCAAAACTGATCAACCTTATGTAGCTGAGGAAATATACCACAACAATCCTAATTCACTGCACTCCTATGACAGTTGTGAACAAACTCAATTATCTTTCATTAGTATTAATGTGTGTGGGCTGAGAAGTAAACAAAAAATTCCTGAATTTGTAGCATTTATATCTAAGTATGATATTCTTTGTTTTACTGAAACAAAAACTGATGAAACAGACTACATGTCAACATTATCCTTCTGAATAACAAGGAAAACAAGATTAAATTCATCAGGTGGAATAGCCATTGGTATAAAAAATGAATTGTCTTCTACTATAGA
>JAECMU010209450.1:0-16456 GCA_016106625.1 Dracogyra subfuscus | reverse complement strand
CCCCCCCCCCCCCTGCATTTTTTTCTGCGGACGCCCATGTATTCAATAATAAAAAAGACATATAGATTTTTGTAATAGTTGTTTGTTTATAAATAATGCATGTACGTGCATGACGTCTGCTCTGTACTTCAGCCATTTATCAAAACATAAATGTCGGACGAAGAAAGTTCTAATATATGGGATGATTTTGAGAATTTCGCCGATATTGATTTTGGACAAATTTGCCTTCAATGGCCTTTCACAGGTAGACGAAATTACCGTTGCCACAAAGTCTATAAAACATTTAAAAGCGTATACTGACAGTAACCGAAACTCAAACACTGAAAAAAAGAAGAAAAAAAAACAACAACAAAAAAACAACACCAGGGCATTACAAAAAAGTTATCCAATGGCTTTTAAGTTCTGGTAAAGGCAGAACTTTAAAAGAAATTCCGGCCGACCATCTCGATATTTATATCGGTTCCTAGTTACTTCAACTGAAAACACCGGACGGATCAGAGTACGAGCCCGATACACTAACATTATACTAGCCCGAGTACTCTGGCTGTAAGAGAGCTAGACGGACATTTGGACATAAATACGCTCTCATTACAGAGAACAAGCTATGCATCTTTTTTTCCAATTGCCAAAGATTTCCGCTCTAATACAACATTCTTGTTTGACGTCAAATACCTTTACATCGATCATTTTCGAGTTAATTATTTTTAGAAATCCACATATTAATCACTACAGAAAGAAACCCGACAGCACCTACATTCAGCTAAGCTTCGGCAAACTCCGGACAAATTCAAGTTCGCCGACCTAAACCGTGACGTTGCGTCACATGATCGCACACTCAGCCATTCCGTCTTCCAGAGACCGTCTCAAAACAACAAGTGCCTGACAATCACACAAAAAAGGTTTGTTTTATGTAACATCACTAGAGGACATTAATTCATTAATCATCGTGTTGTGCAACGGCCAGACTGTAAATAAAGTCTTGTCTTGGCTATTGGATGTCAAATATTTGGTAATTTTATCATAGTGTTAGAGAGGAAACTCGCTACATTTTATAATTAGTAGCAAGTGATCTTTTATGTGCATCATCCCACAGACAAGATAGCACATGCCACGGCCTTTGATATACCAGTCGTGGTGCACTGGGTGAAGCGAGAAATAGAGCAATTGATCCACCGATGGGGATCGATCCCAGACTGACAACGCTCCCCCACTGGGCTGTGGATAATTACCAAAGTGACAGTGAGTGGTATATACACACACACAGAAAGAAAGAGAGAGAGAGAGCGAGCGAGCGACAGACATTGACGTTTTCTCAAGGTGAAAAAAGTATTTCATCTACGACATACCAAAGAAAGCTTGATAGACATTTTCGCGAAATCGATTTTCCCGTTAGCATCCTTCAGGCAAAGGAATTTCAAGCCAATCATCAAGTTTTATACTCGCGTAGATAAGAATTAAAAGAACAGGGGAAAGAAAACCAGCCAAATAAAGGTGATCCCTTGACAAGAGGAAGAAGACATTTTGTGGGAAAAGGGGGAATTTGGCAGTAGCATTACTTAACACGTTATGTTACTACAATACAAAGATTTTTGGACTGAGGGGGCCAGATAAAAATAGAAAAATAAAATAGGGGGACATTGAACTCAAAAGTGTTGAAAATGGCGACCAGTATCTTGACTAACGAGCGATACTAAAACGAGAGAGATGGAAATAGTACTCACCAAAGAGCTTTCGAAATATCACCTATCCCAATCATTGCTATACGGACATTTACAAAACTTATGTAAACAGAAGAAACGCGGACAGTCCATTATAAAAGACACGTCGACAGTGAAATATGGTTCAAAAGACAACATCTCGGTGTCAACTCTCTGGGAAACATACGGCCACAAATGCAGGATTGATAAGGGGAAAAACTAATCATTGCCAGAAAATCATCGTGTGCCGGCGTAGATTGATTGAATGTTTGTTTAACGACACCCCAGCACAAAAGTATATATCGGCTATTGGGTGTCACAAATTATAAGTATATGAAAATATTTATATATATTCATGTAAAACCAGTGTAAGGAGCTGTGGGGGAAATGTATATAATATAATACATAAAATTAAGGTAAGTGTATTTTAAAACTGTGTATAGAAGATTCCAAAACATTTCTGTTACCAAAATATATCATTTCTCGTCGTCTTCAGATGATCACACTCCACCAAAATGTGGCGCACAGTCAGTGTGCACCGACAGTGTTCACACTGAGGTGGAGGGTCTTTCTTTAAAATAAATGAATGCGTCAAAAACGTATGACCGATGCGGACACGGCATACGATAAATTCATCCTTCCTGCAGCGCCTGTAAAGTGACTGCCATTCTCCCAGGACTGCCTTGACAGAATGAAGCTTATTGGCAACAGCGCTGTCCCAATCATCTTGCCCAGTCGAAAAAATATATTGGTTAATATGAAATTTAAAATTAATGTAGGGGACACCAAGTTCAAATCGGACTTGGCAGCAACATCTGCCTTTTCGTTACCCTTAATGCCAACATGGCTGGGTACCCCCCAACATATAACATCTTTATTGGCAATTGATAAAGACACACTTTCGTATCACCATCCCAACTAAGAGACGCTCTAATTTCATGTACTGTAGAGCTTGGAGACACGAAAGTGAGTCTGTAAAAATAATATACTTGGATGCACATGAATTGATTTGCACGTCTAGCACCCAAACAAGGTTCGTGTGCATCGACGTACAGGCTCTCTACAGATATGTTTTGAAAGCACCAAGACAAAGCCCTAAGTCCCTGGTTGTGTATAGGATCTAGCATCTGCAAGTAAAACTTACGTGCTGACCCATACACAATGCACCCATAATCAAGTTTAGACCAAACTAAAGATCTATAAAGTCGGAGCATAACCTTTCGATCTGCTCCCCATTCAGTCTTGCCAATAACGTTTAAGAAAATGAGGGCCTTTAAGCTCTTCTTTTTCACACACTGTAAATGAGGTACAAAAATAATCCCCAAACATTTGGTCTCCTCCACAACTGGAACCGAAGTTTTGTCCAGAAACAGCTGAGGATCTAAATGATGCAAATATCAAGGGCAAAGTAACTTCAATGGTGAAACCACTTGAAACCTATCACATGTTTAACATTTTTTTTAAACCCTGACTTTGGTGACGTGAGGCAAGTATCTCATTACCGGTTGAGCCTTGTGCTGGAGACTGTTTCGTCTCTCCATCCACTTGAAACAGGATATGATATCCCTGACATTGATAATGAAGACTTGTATAAAGATGATTATTTTTCGACGAACCAGCTGATAATTCTGCTGATCAGTTCGATGATATCGACAGTTATATCTCAAAAAATCAAAATCAAAACACCTGGCGTAAAACCCAGTATGATGTTAAAATTTTGCAGAAATTTGTGATCGAGAGCGGTGAAAGTAGGCCGATCGAATGTTTAGTGACACCCCAGCACGAAAAATACATCAGCTATTGGGTTTCAAACTGTGGTAATGTAATCAAATAAGGTTAAAACGAGGTCCGGTTGGAAAAAAATAAACAGGCTTCATAACGAGACAAATGGCGAATTCGGTTGGCTTTACAGGTAAACGGCTAACAAACCACTCGGCTAGAAAAACGATGATCCACATACTTAGAGAAAATAATGTCCCACCAATTGCAATAATGCAAATGTTTGGCCATCGAAACGTGCAAAGTATAAATAACTACAGTATATATATTCACAGTACAGAGGTATAATAGCAGTCGGAAAACGGCCTTCAGCCTCAAGAATTAGCTTCGACAGCTCTCGTGAAATCCAGCGTGATTTCAATCAAGAGAATATTTATTGATTGATTAAGTAGAACTCTTTAGTGTTGAAAAATGCGTTTCCAAGAATTTGAAACTGGAGAAATAAAAAATAAATAAAATCAGCTACTATTGTTTTAATTTGATATAAAAATGTGTTTAATCATAACAATGGACGGACAACCCAAAACGGAGCAAGATGGCCGTACCATAGTAAGAAACACTTAATGTCTGGATATCATATTATAACATCATGTAGAAATATGAAATACAAGCTCAAATGCACTTTTAAAAAACTCGTGCGTGTTCGCTATGAACGGATATCGTCAAAAGTATACGCTCGATTTGTTCAAACTACAGCCTGTTGTCAGTTTCAGTTGGCACGTGCGATTGTCGATTTCAAATTGTAGGGTTCGTCTCAAAAAATTAAAAGAGAAATATTGCACTGTACGAAGAACGTTCGTTTCATGATACGGTACTAGTCTTTCGTTAAAACCGGTTTGATCATGACAACGTAACTTCCTATTTCAGAATTAATATTTTATAAAGTGTTAGTAGAACTTTCAAAGTTTAGTTTGTATACTAGAAACACATTAAAGGGACATTCCTGAGTTTGCTGCAATATTTTAAGATGATATCGACTAATAAAATATTTCTACGATTAAACTTACATATTAAATATATTTTCTTGTTTAGAATATTAGTGGCTGTTTATTTAACGTGATTCTGATCGTTATAATATTTGTACTAGGTTAATTTTCATTTTATTTCCTAAAACATATTTTTTCGTACGTACGAAATTATTTGAAGACGAAATCCAGTTTGGGCTTGTTACAAATATTAAGACGACCAGAAACACATTGAATATACAGACATTGATATTCTAAACAGGAAAATATATTCAATATGTAAATTCAATCGTAGAAATATTTTATTAAGCAGAAATATCTTACAATGTCAGGAATGTCTCTTTAATCATGTATATATTGTTTAATAAAATATACTAGGAAATAAAATGAATATTAACCTAGTACAAATATTAGAACGATCAGAAACACGTTTAATATACAGCCACTAATATTCTAAACAAGAAAATATATTTAATATGTAAGTTTAATCGTAGAAATATTTTATTAGTCGATAACATCTTAAAATATTGCCGCAAACTCAGGAATGTCCCTTTAAGATTCCAAAACATTTCTGTTGTGAAATACATCGTTTCTCGTCGGCTTGAAATGATCACACCCGAACACAATGTGTCGTACAGTCAGTCGGCCGTCAAGACCACTTCATCATTCCTGAGCCGTCTGTACGATGACTGCCACTCTCCGAGAACAGTCTTTACAGAATAAATCTTTTCCGCGAACGCACTGTCCCAATCATCTTGCCATGTCGAAAAGATATATTGGTTAATATGATTTTTAAAACTACTGTAGGGGACACAAACACCGACTAGGGACAAATTGAAAGATTTGGCAGAACAATATGCTCCAGGATCAATATTTTAATTCTCGTTTAGCGACAGTCCATCATTCCCAAAGTTCTAAATTTTTAGCAATTTCCATTCAGAGTGAATTTTAAAGGGGCATTCATGAGTTTGTTTCATTTTTTAAGATGTTATCGACTAACAGAGACTTTTTAACGACTGAAGTATCAAATATATGTTCTTTCATAACATATTAGTATCTGTATATTAAACGTGTTTCTGATTGTTCTAATGTTTGTAGCCTACTTGGTTAAATTTCATTTTATTTCCTAAAATATTTCGTTTCGCACGTACGAAACTATTTGAAAACACAATCCAGTTTGGGCTTCTTGCAAATATTAAGACGACCAGAAACACATTGAATATACAGACACTGATATTCTAAACAAGAGAATGTATTTACTATTTATTACCTCAGCGGGCACTCAGAACCGGGGAAATATAAATCATAATTTCCCTAGTGACTTATTATGCATTGGTCTAACGAACAATACTATTGTACAGTTTGACGCTTACAAACCAATGGCTTTGTCAGTACTAAATATGACGTCATCACGATTTGACAAACACACACACACACAATGACGTCATGTAGTTTAAATAGTTTGCGTTTACGACTCAATGAGTTTGGTGTTAAATTTATAACAAAATGTAATTTTAATGCAATTCATTATACATTTTTAAGCAGAATAGAGAGAACTTGTGTTTTTGAAAATTATCTATGAACGTGATTAAATTACAACGTTATAGTAATTCTCAGAACAGTGCGTAAAGTGGTTTACATCCTTCCTATACAGGTCGGCCTTCGTGCATGTGCGTGAAAAAAAAAGAAGGTTTTTAAAGAAAAAAATAGCTGAGGTAATAAATGGAATAACAAACTCGGTACCAGTTATTATGTCCCTCGTGACATAATTTTCATTTTGTCACTCGCTAAAGCTCGTGATAAATGAAATTTATTTCACTCGGGACATAAATTTGATAAATGAAAACTCGTTTATTATCCTCTGTGTAAGTTTAATCGTAGAAATATTTTATTAGTCGGAAACATCTTACAATGTAGCCAACTCGGGAATGTCTCTTTAAACGAGAAATCTTGCGCTGTACGAAGAACGTTCGTTTGAGGATATGGGAATAGGCATTCGTTAAAACCGGTTTTATCATGACAACGTACCTTCTTATTTCAGAATTAATATTTTATAAAGTGTTAGTAGAACTTTCAAAGTTTGTATACTAGTAACACATTAATCATGTATATATTGTTTAATAAAATATGCTAAAGTAGACGATGAACGTTTTCACTTCTTAATGTTTACGTGTTAAAATCGACATTGAAGTAAATATTGTTTCGTTTGGAAAGGGTGAAGTGTGTGGGGTGTGTGTTTAACGACATCAAAGTTAGAGCATATTGATTGAATAATCATCCGACGCCATACAACCGTAAATAAAATGTGTTCAGTGCGTCGTTAAATAAAACATATCCTATCCTTCCTTCCATCTGCAGTTGGATGTCTATCAATTGGTAATTTTGAAATATAATCTCATAGAGGAATCGGGTGCCTGTGNNATGGTATTGGAGGTCAAAAGCCTTACTTGCCCAAGCTTAAACAATTTGAAATTTATTTTCTGAGGGAACATTGCCCCATATAAATTTTGCTCAAAACAGTCTATAACCCCAACCCCGCTGAAATCCCTGCACGCCCACTGCATTGGTGTTTGTTGTTTTTTTTTAAATCAAAGAATCGTTTATATGTACCATCCCAGACAGAAAATCACAAACCATGGACTTTAATATACCCGTCGATGCGGATCGATCCTGGACTGACCGAGCATTAAAAAAAAAAAAACCCGACCTGTTTAGGTCTAAGTAATGAATAAAAATAATATATAGTCTTGAAAAATGTAATGTAACTCGAAGACGGTACACTCTTCCTCAAGAGCGTTAATTAGTAACGCGTATGCCAACAGCTGACCATTGTAAAACTTTCAAGGTAAATGCCCCACCCACTGACCCCTGGAAAGACGTACCATACCACTATGGATATAAATATGTTTTAGAGACCGGGAAGCATAGCCCAATGGTACAGTGCCCGCCTGATGCGCGGTCGGTCTAGGATCGATCCTATTCAGCTAACCACTGGGTTTTTTCTCGACATACCCATATGACCGTAGTTATAATATGTTGAGTGCGTCGTTTACATGTTTTAATTATGAGACGACCCCTCAATCAAGACAGTTAAATTTGTTGTTTTTTAAATGCGAAATCTCACGTGATCTCTTGTTGGGGAATTTCACTTGCGATAAACCAATGAAAACCGAGATCGGTAGGAGCCGGTCAAAAGTGTCCCATTTTCAAAATAATGGCTATGTTGTTTTTGACCTGGATAAGCCAGCGTAGTGAAACCAGTGATAATGAATGAATGAATGTTTAACGACACCCCAGCACGAAACATATATCGGCTATTGGGTGTCAAACTATTGTAATGCAAATAAATAAAATGATGATCAACATCAATATAAAAATTCAAGGTTGAAACATAAACAGTGTAAAGAACTCTGCAAAAAGACAAATACAAATATCACAGAATTTTACTGATACTGAATTTTACTCTAAACGTCAATTTGTGCTATATTGGCCATTTTCAAAGAAAATGTTACACCCCTGCACCACGGTGAGGTTACAGCACGCGCAGGGGACCAATGATAAGTGCGGCGCCATATATGCACCAAACGTAAGGGGATTTTCTCTTCTATAGGGGAGACGGGTACAGTGGGCCATTTTTAGTTGTTTTGCCAATTACACCTGACTGGTGCAACATTCACCCATTGTCTCTATCTCAATTTACAGTCTTAGGTGTCCTTTACTTATAACATGAAAGAGGTTAATTTTGTATAATCCAGTTCTTGGCAAATGACAAATAATTTTTATTTTAAATATTGGCCCACTGTGCCCCGGGTGCGGGGTACAGTGGGTCAAGCATTACGTGAATGAAAAAATCTACATATGTTTCTGAATTATTTAAAAAAAGACCAGCACACAGTAAATCGTAACTTGGAACTTGACATCTCTGAAGTGAATCTAGCTCAGGATGTTTCCATATGGGGAAAGATCAACAGGAAAAAGTAAATGCTCATGCTCAGTTGGATTTGGCAGTTTTGCCACCATGTCCTTTGACTCCACATCGGATATATCATCCACAGGAGGAAACCTGAAAGCACAGGACTTCTGCGAGGCCCGCCTGAGGAACATCATCTCATACTCAGTTTCGTCGTCTACAATAACTATGTCCTGCACTTGTCCAACATACATTCTCTCTTTTTCTTCGCTGCCGTAAACCTAGCCAATGCAAAATCATCTTTCCTGAGACTAGCGATATTTTCCAGGACTAATTTCTCACAGGGTTCCACTTCACTTCCTTGATCTGAGCGAACCATTTTAATTTTAGCTGAATGGCTACCAGTTTTATGATAATGGTGGCTGCTACAACCCTGAAATTAAAACAAACATTTTGAGTTTGAAGAATCCTACCATATAATATTGCCTACTGAGTCATTAATGTCTTTTATTGACACTATTCTCGAGTCAATATGTTTAAAAGATAAATTAAGCATTGGGGCACAGTGGGCCACTGGTCCACTGTGCCCTATGGCTGGTGGCCCATTGTGCCCCGATTAGTCTTGAAACAGCAAATCCAATATGGCCTCCAAAAACAAGAAGATTACTTATGACAATTCTGTTTAAATGTAGTTTATTTATTACACTTATACATGTAAATAACCAATCTTGTAAATCTTTGGGTGTTTGGACACAAAATTATTTTATGCAACTTACCTTATGTTTACTTTGGACTGCTGAAAATAGTTTCTGCTGATAATTTTTTTTTTTAAACTTGGGGAATACCTAGGGGAATTCCATGATGATGTCATCTTGGAGTTTTCTTTAATTAGGAAGTAGTAAACTGCAAAGGCCCACTGTTCCCCATGGCCCACTGTGTCCCTGTCTCCCCTATGCTTAAATAATAAAAATATTCCAGGCAATGCCGCTTTAATATTGCTATTCCTGTTGTACAGACACTGAGGACCCAGTACTCAAGCTGTACTAAGGCGCCCCCTAGTAGGAGTGGCACAAAGAAGAGAACAAAAACCAAATACCAGCTAGCTAAGTAGCTGTAGTTCCTTGTTCCACACACCAACGGTCGAGTCAGTGTGTTAAATTTCACGATAAGTCACCAGATTTATCATGTACAAAGCAATTGCGCATTGCAGCTACATATAGTTTTTCGCTGCTGTTGTACAGACTATATTTCCAGCGTTCTGTGGCTCTAATAGTAGGATTGTTGTTGGAGGGAATTGCTGCCTGTTCAGTTTTTGTCATTGCGCCATGCTCCAAGTAACAGTTTATTGTCCTTGTTTTGTTTGTTTTTTGTATTTGCTTTTATCGAAGAGGCAATTATAATATATTTGTGGTACCCAGATGGTTGTGAAGGGCACAGCATGCAAGTACGACCTTTTCAATTTTGTTTGGACCTAAATATATTTTGTGTTTAATAGAACACGGAATCTGTTTGCAAGAATCCCAAAGGCATTCTCTACCGCCCATCTAGCTCTTGATAATCTGTAATTGTAAATTCGTTAGTCAACCTCCATGTTTCTGAATGAATATGGCTTCCACATATCTTCTCCTAGGGGGAATGCATCGTCAGCTACGAAAAAAATGGCATTCTCGACCACCCGTCTAACTCTTGATAATCTGTAATTGTAAATTCGTTAGTCAACCTCCATATTTCTGAATGAATATGGCTTCAACATATCTTCACTTAGTGGAAATGCATCGTCAGCTGTAACGGTAAAACTAACTGGCCTCTCATCACCTGGCATTGGTTTTGGTTCAGGGACATTAACAGGTATCCTGTCTCGTGCCTCCTCCAGGGAACATCCATTAAAAACTCCTCCATGTGTGATACGTCTATTACACCCAATGTTACAGTACAGAAACCTGTAATTAGCACTGAAGAGAGACATCATAAGTATATTTGTAATTGAAGAAACGTGACCCCGAGTTGGCAGGTGGCAGGATCTTTATATGTTTTCCATCGATAACTGCTATGCAGTTTGGAAAGTGTCATGCAGTCGCAAACTCTTTAGCAACAGCTTCCCATTCCTGGTTTATAGTAGGACACTGAAAAAAAGAGGATTATGATGAACTTTGTCTTCTCTAGGCGGCCACATTGTTTTTTCCATTACCATAGTTTGACACCCAATAGCCGATTTATGTTTCATGCTGGGGTGTCGTTTAACATTCATTCTCTACGAGGCTGAAAACTAGGATAAGTAGAACAACATTGACCAAGCTATATCGCTAACTTCTGTGGACAATGAAGTGGATGTGACTGCCACCGATGCAGTAGAGGAGGATGAGGACAAATACTACACCAAAGAGTAAGTAACAAGAGCCACTGAAATAAGTTAAGTGGTGAAAGGAATTGGAAATTCTCCGTTCACTGGCTGAAACCTGTCGTTCACAGAATGATGAAGAGCAATACGAGATGGAAGCTTTTGGCCGTCGTGTAATAATGCAACTGCGAAAGATAAAAGATCCACAAACACTCTGTATAGTACAGAATCGGACCCAACAGGCCCTTTTCAACGGAATAATGAGTATACCGGGTCACATCATGGCAGATATGTTCAACATACACAGTTTCCAGCATATCAAAACCAGCAACATGAGGAAGCTTTTGTGTCATCTGACCAATCTTGGTTGGTAGCTCAGCGCCAGCAACAGATACATTGATTGCACGTTTGTTTAACGACATCCCGGCACAAATGTACATATCGGCCATTGGGTGTCACAAATGTTAAGTATATGAAAATATTACTTATATATATTCATGTTAAACCACAGTATAAAGAGCTGTGGGGAAAAAGTATAATATAATACATAAGATCAAGGGTAAGTGTATTTTAAAACTGTGTATAGAAGTCAAAGTGTTTTAAAAACTTTACAATTAATTCTGGATGTAATTTAAAGGGACATTTCTGAGTTTGCTGTTATGCTTTAAGATGTTATCGACTAATAACATATTTCTACGATTAAACTTACATATTAAATATATTTTCTTGTTTAGAATATTAGTGGCTGTATATTAAACGTGTTTCTGATCGTTCTAATATTTGTACTAGGTTAATTTTCATTTTATTTTTTCGTACATACGAAATTATTTTAAGACAAAATCCAGTTTGGGCTTCTTACAAATATTAGGACGACCAGAAAACCTTTAATATACAGACACTGATATTCTAAACAAGAACCTATATATTTAATTTGCAAGTTTAATCGTAGAAATATTGTATTAGTCGGAAACATCTTACAATGCAGCAAACTCAGGAATGTCCCTTTAAACGATCCCGAAACATTTCTGTTACAAATATACCATTTCTCGTCTTGAGATGATCACACTCCACCAAAATGTGGCGCACAGTCGACTGACGGTGTTCATACTGAGGTGACCGATGCGGACACGGCATAAGACTACTTCATCCTTCCCGCACCGCCTGCAGGATGACTGCCACTCTCCCAGGACTGCCTTGACAGAATGAAGCTTATTCGCAACCGCACCGTCCCAATCATCTTGCCAAGTCAAAATTATATATCGGTTAATATAAACCCAAAATCACTGTAGGGGGACACCAATATGAACACGGGGCAAGTTCAAAACAGACTTGGCAGCAATATCTGCTTTTTCGTTACCCCTAATGCCAACATGACTGGCTACCCAACAACATATAACATATTTATTGGCAATTGATGTTCCATTGTCATGTACTGTAAAGCTTGGAGACACGAAAGTGAGTCTGTACAAATAATATACTATCCAAGCAAATGAATCCTTAATCTGTTCCAGGGCTTTAATGATTGCCCAAATTTCAGCAGTTGATGCTGAATCGGGCAATTTCATGGAAATTATTCCGTCTGATGGAGAAACTGTAGCACAAGCCACAGAATTCCCATCCCGTGATCCGTCTGTATAAACAGGAATGTAATCCATGAAATGGTGTTTATAAATAACTGCATCTGTGCCATCTTTCTTTAGTTGCACAAGATCGAATACAATTGTTGGTGATTTGATACACCAAGGTGGCAAAATAAAATATGAAGGCGTTTCCAAAATGTCTCGTAAATCAATGTTGGAAACTGATAAAAACTGCTTAATGCGAAGACCAAATGTTCTAATCGCACTGGGTTTCACATCAAATAGCTTCATATATTTGTTATCAAACACCGCATTATGTGTAGGATGTTTTGGCATTGATTTTATCTTTGTAGCATACTGCAGAGAAAGCTTTGTACGTCTAGCAACCTAACTAGGTTCGTATGCATCAACGTACAAGCTCTCCACAGGAGACATTTTGAAAGCACCAAGACAAAGCCTAATAGGATCTAGCATTTGCAAGTAAGACTTACGTGCTGACCCATACAGAATGCACCCATAATCAAGTTTAGCCAGAACTAAAGATCTATAAAAGTCGAAGCATAACCTTTCGATCTGCTCCCCATTCAGTCTTGCCAATAAATAACTTTTAAGATGTTGAGGGCCTTCGAGGCCTTTTTCACATACTGTACATGAGGAACAAAAAGATAGCTTCCTTTTCAAAAATAACCCCCAGAAATGTGGTCTCCTCCACAAATGGAACCGGAGTTTTGTCCAGGAACAGCTGAGCATCTAAATGGTGACCCTTTTCTGACATATATGCATACAGACGGTTATATTATAATATTAAGTCATTTTTCAGAATTAAGTCTTCTGGTTGTTCATCTCTAGTCTTTATGTCATCGTATCCCCACAAAGTGTGGTGAGCATTAAAATCTCCCATGATAACAAAGGGAGTAGGGAGTTCATCAAGAAGACCTTGAAAGTCCCTAGTGTTAAAATTGTAATTGTTTCGAGGGGGTAAATAAACTGAACACCGAGTAATAGTTTTTTGAGCTTATCTTAATATAAAAAACTTTCCAATTTCTCCTACGAGTTCAATCTGTTTCCACCCTTTATATCAGTTCCCTCCGACTCCGTCTTCTGAGCTGTCCACACCATCACCTACCTGTCTCAACTTCCTCAACGGGTGCAGTCTCTGTGTATTTCTCTGCACCCACCTGGCATCTTCGTCCTCTGCCGCTAAGAAAGCTGGTCTGACCCACGGCACTAACTAACGACCGCCGATAGTAGGGGTGCATAGTAGGTGGTTACAAGTGCCTCTTAACAATGCCAGAAGTAACTACTGAACACTCCCCGAAGTGGTCAGACTAAGCCCACAGCTAAAAGCTGATGGGGGAATGACAGGTGTGTGGGTCAGATAGCCACAAGAGACAAGGACTGGGATGTTGAGGTGAACAGCGAAAGAAGTTGAAAGGTAGGAGGAGTTGCCAGATCGGGAAGAAATGAGATGGAGTTCAAAGGAGAGAAAGGAAAGGGGGCAGCGGGATTTAAAAAAAAAAGTTTTATGAGCCGTGACCTTTACAGCGACAGCTTGTAAATTTGATTTTAATACGACTTCACTGTGGGGAATGTTTTCATTAACAATAACGGAAACGCCTCCAGACGCTCTATTTAAAGTTTTTTTTTTTTTTAAGAAGGTTTCCTGAAAACATACTGCAAGAGGATTATAGTTTTGAATTAGAAGACTTAATTCATCAAAATTGGGCCTAAGCCTACGACAGCTCCACTGGATAACTTTATTTTCCATCGGGAAGAAGTATGGGTTTTATCTTTGGCTTTGCTGGTGGTCTTTGTGATGAAATCTCCATATCAGCCAAAGTTTCATACATATTGCCTACCAGACTTTTGGAGATTTCTTTGTGTCACTGTCTATCTTAGGGAGACTAGTGCTCGACCAATTTGGTGGATTTTTAAAATCGAATGACACTTGTGATTCAATTTCGTTTGCTGAGGTGTAATTGTTTCTTTTTGTGCTGCTTTTTGCACGTGTTTTTTTTTTTTTTCGCCTTCTTAATACCAGACAGTTTCTTGTACTTGGCTTCATCACAATGCCAGGTTAAGTCTGTGTTGACTGCAACACATGTAGTGGCGACTTTGGCAGCAGCTGCAGCTGCATATGACTTGTCAACCACAGTCGGTGTTGTTGTCTCCACCAACCATCAGTGAAGGATAGTTTCTTGTGGATGTTTACCTGCTGAACTTATTTTTCCAGCTTCGACAGTAGACACTCACGTGAGTATGCACATTGGTTTCCCTTGCAGTTGAGACAAATGACTTGTAAGTTTACCACAATATGTGTTCTGTCCATAACCAAACTTCTGGCATTTGAAACAACGCAAGGGATTTGGAATGAAAGTTTGAACAGGAATATTAAGGTAACCAGCTTTGACGTATTGGGGAAGGATAGGGATGTTAAATGTAACACTCTGTGAGCTAAGATTTTGACATATATCTTCCTCACGGACTCCTTCCAGATCTCTGCTTCTGATCACTCCCTTTAACGAATCGAGGGAGGTATGAGCAGATACCTTAATTTCGACATTACACCAAACTTGATTTGACAAGGCAGGCGGAGTAATGTTGTTTGGCTAACACTCAACCAGCAACCCATCTTGATTTTCTTGACCGATTTTGGATCACCAGCCAAGCCAACGATTGCCTTTTTTGAATGGCTTAATGTGAAGGTTTATTCAAGACCCTCGTCATTAGTGGAACCGATGACGAGAAATCTTGGCCAATTTTGTGAAGAAATCACTTTGGATTTCTACGTCGTCCGATTCTCACTCCCAAGAGATGGGAGTGCCTCAAGGTAGCATCCTGTCAGTAACTTTATTAGCATCATCCAGTATTTAAAACCTGGCGTTGATAGCTCTTTATATGTCGACGATTTTCAGATTTGCTACAGATCGTCCATTATGAGTATCATTGAACGTCAGTTGCAGCTTTGTTTGAATAAACTTCAGCAGTGGGCAACTAATGGATTTCGATTCTTAAAGTCAAAAACCGTGTGTATGCATATCTGCCATAAAAAAGATCCTCGACTGTTTCTGGACAAACATCCGGTTCCAGTTGTGGAGGAGACCAAAGTTCTGGGAATTATTTCTGATAGGAGACTATCTTTTGTTCCTCATTTACAGTATGTGAAAAGGAAGTGCTTAAAGGCCCTCATTATCTTAAAGGGACATTCCTGAGTTTGCTACACGTTTTAAGATGTTATCGACTAACGGAGACTTTTTAACGATTATAATTATATATAAAATAAATTTTTCTGCATAAAATATTAGTTGCTGTACATTAAATGTCTTTCTGATCGTTCTAATATTTATACTAGGTTAAATTTCATCTTATTTCCGAAAATATAGTTTTTGTTTCGTACGTACGAAATTATTTGAAGACAAAACCCAGTTTGGGCTTCTTACAAATGCTAAGAAGTTCGGAAACACATTGAATATAAAGACATTGATATTCTAAACAAGAAAATATATTTAATATACAAGTTTAATCGTAGAAATATTTTATTAGTCGGAAACATCTTACAATGCAGCAAACTCAGGAATGTCCCTTTAAAAGTTATTGGCCAGACTGAATGGGGAGCTTGTTATATCCTGCTTAGTCCGAACGTTTACTCTGTTCCGGAGTTACTAGTAGTTTGCGTAGTAATACACTGTTTCCTGTCTCTGCTTCATGTGATGAATAAATTACTGAAATGACAAGCGTTTGTGGCCGTCTTGTTTGTTGGTACAAACACAACATTTTGGCGACGAGGATGAACCGGAGTTGGCGAAAATGGTAATAAGGACTATAGAACTGTAATGATTGCTATATATTTCCCTAAGAATACATTTTAATGTTGCACGAACTGTTAGCTGTGATTTCGTTTGCATCGACGGCGTTAGCAAGTGGCGCCAGTACGAGGGATCTGAAAATCGCAACACGACTGTTGGAACAAGTATTCTGAGGAAATGGCTGGTAAAATCGGAAGAATTGATGTGTTTGATGAAAGTGCAGAACTTTGGGATGCGTACAAAGAAAGACTTGATCAATATTTTATTGCAAATAATGTCAAAGATGAAAAAAAAGTTACTAAGTTTAATCGGCGGAAAAACGTATGGCGTTTTGCGTGATTTGACCGCACCTGCACTTCCGGCGGAACGGACTTACGAAAA
>JAECMU010209422.1:0-12520 GCA_016106625.1 Dracogyra subfuscus | reverse complement strand
CACCACAACTAATTTTTGAAAGGCTATGGTATGTGCTATCCTGTCTGTGGGAAAGTGCATATAAAAGATCTATTGCTCTTAATGAAAAATGTACCTTGTTTCCTTCTTATGTACTACATGTTAGGATTATCAAATGTTTGACATCCAATAGCCGATGATTAATATATCAATGTTCTCAAGGTGTGTCATTAAACAAAGTGTTCAAGTCAAATAATCATTCCTTTCTTTTATTTTCTTGGCAGGTGACAATCTGTTCATTGTTCTCCAGCACTAGGTCTGGTTGCTGGCCGATTATATTGATGTCGATTTTGTCCCAAGGAAAGGAAGGTACATTTAGCTTTAACATTTCTCAGACAGTATTTGATCTTATCCTATAACTTACCCATGATATCCTTGTCATAAACCTATGTGATAATTTACTTTATTAACCCGGTTAATAATGGTATGCAAATTTGCAAGGTCTCTAGGTAATTTGTTGCTGTGGATGGGTCATTTGCTTACAAGCCAACAAGACCCAAGTACCTGAGCGTAACGTTTTCAAAGATTTGTTTAAAATGCGTGACGTCAAACTAATCTGTGCTAATCGTGATGACGTCATGTTATTGATGGTGGCGAATTTAGTACTGTGTTTTACCAAAAAGGTTATTAGAATATTATTTTAGAAGTGTTATAGGATAAATAGAATTCGCTACTCGTGTTTTTTAATATGTAAAATATCAACCTCGTCTAGTTAATCGGTATTTGTCTCGGCAGAGTCTCGACAAATACTGATTAACATAGACTCGGTTGATATTTTACATATTAAAAAATACTTGTGACGAATCCTCTATAAATCATGACAGATTTATCATTTTTATTTTTGAGGTCGAAAGCACCGAAACAACTAGTATGATCCTTCTCACATTAAGTTTTAAAACATGTATTAACCACAGTTATATCTTTATTCCTGTTTTAATGTAATGCGAAAATATAACGTCCTTCAGACCTGTCAACCTTTAGTCAAATGAACACAGGGGATGAGTGTTGAAAAAGCAGGAGATGTGTGTTGAAAAAGTGAGAGATGTCTGTGGACAAGGTGGGAGATGTGTGTTGAAAAAATTTGAGATATGTGTTGAAAAAGCAGGAGATGTGTGTTAAAAAAATTTGAGATATGTGTTGAAAAAGCAGGAGATATGTGTTAAAAAAGAGGGACATGCGTTTTGAAAAAGCAGGAGATATGTGTTGAAAAAGAGGGAGATATGTGTTGAAAAAGCAGGAGATGTGTGTTAAAAAAGTGGGAGATGTGTTTTGAAAAAGTGGGAGATTTTGTCAAAAAGCAGATGTTCCAAGAATTCAAGATCTGAAAACATTGTGTGTCCTTGTTCTTTGCTAATTTTACCTCAACTTGTAGAGTGTTCTACATCTTTATTTGACAATGGTTTTCATGTTTGTGCTGTGTTTTGTTTAGACTGGACCGTGGAGATGTATGGAGACGTTGCCCTACTGCTTTCCAAGTGTCCCAACGTCTACAGCGCTGATGTACCCACTGCCATGCAGGTACCAGTAAATAACATAACATATGAGAAAAGGTAGGGCAGGAGGGGGGTTTGGTGACTGCTTCCCAAGGCTTGAGCAAGTCCTCAAATTTCAGCAAAAATTATAGACATATTCTAACAAAATGATCTTGCCTGAAATTTCCATCATTCTACCCACAATATTAGTTGTAATGTAAAAATGTATAGTGGTTTGTTTGCAACCCTGTATAGTGTTTGACAGTAATGCTAATATGAATAAATGTTGTTATCCACATTTGAACATTTTTGTTTAATTAGGGATAAAATCTGCCTTTCCCCCTGCCACTATTAAAATGAGAACCTGAACACTTATGGCTATTAAATAATTTACTATCTTGTAAAATGGAACTGCGATCCTAGATTTTAGATATACCTATGGTCTTACAGGTACCAGCTGTTAAATAATTCACACAGTCCAGTAAAATGGAACTGTGATCCTAGATTTTAGATATACCTATGGTCATACAGGTACCAGCTATTCAATAATTCACACAGTCCTGTAAAATGGTACTGCGATCCTAGATTTTAGATATACCTATGGTCATACAGGTACCAGCTATTAAATAATTCACACAGTCATGTAAAATGGTACTGTGATCCTAGATTTTAGATATACCTATGGTCATACAGGTACCAGCTGTTCAATAATTCACACAGTCCAGTAAAATGGTACTGTGATCCTAGATTTTAGATATACCTATGGTCATACAGGTACCAGCTATTAAATAATTCACACAGTCCTGTAAAATGGTACAGCGATCCTAGATTTTAGATATACCTATGGTCATACAGGTACCAGCTATTAAATAATTCACACAGTCCTGTTAAATAGAACTGTGATCCTAGATTAAAACCAATAAGCTTGAAAACCGGTTTAATATCCTGTTACATGTATAACTGAATTATTTTAATTTGTATTAATTTATTATATAATATAATAATGATTTTGTCAAATTTTATTTTAGGATCTTGCAAGAGAAATTGTCAATGAAGGACTTGAAAGTAGTTTTCTGAATTTGTCCGATTCGGTGAGTATAGTTTTTGCAGATACTATACTGAACAAAATAAGAAACTTCTGCTAACTTTGCTTGAATATAACTTTATGAAAACAAACCTGGGGAATAATTGGTAATATATGCATTTTAAAGATGCATTGTTTGGTGCAAAAATCATGGCCATAGGTTAACAGAAACTGGGAGAAATTTTGACCAAGTGTGGTAGGGGTTAAAAAATAAATAAAACCCACTTAATAATGGGTATGACCACCTCTTGAATTGACCACTGCAGTGCATCGCAGGTGCATAGAATTGATTAAGTGTGGATTTCTGCCTGTGGAATAGTTCCATTCCTGAATGAGCGCTTGACGATATTCGTTTACGTTAGTGGGTGGGTTGGAACGACGACTCGATCGTCTGTTCAGAATATCCCAGACATGCTCGATGGGGTAGAGATCAGGACTTTTATCGGGCCAGTCATCAATGAAATCAATGTTATTTGTCCTAAGAAAATTTACTGTGTCTCTAGCTGTATGAGAGGTGGCATTATCATGCTGAAAAATCGAGATGTTGGCGTTGTTATGGAACAGAGGAATGAAACATGGTGAACCATTGTTCAGTGTATGGGTGTATAAAAGCTGCAGTTAAAGGAAAAAGAAGTTTGCATATTTTCAGAAAGACAAACCGACATTGTTTCAATGGAAGCAGTTCTTAAACCGAACATGTGTGTATTGGAAAAGACCGTCAAGATGGTATTCGATTTGCAGTGACCTCTTCACATCTAGGGATTACAACAATTATCTAAGATGGTCAATGGGAATGGCATTGAAACTTTTGTTAAAGAACATTTTTGTTCCAAGCCTGTATCCCCCCTGTTCAGCCTATTTGCAGCCCGGAGCCAGAATATCGCCTGGAGATAAAAACAAAGCCCGATTGTTAATACTGAAGTGTACATTGTTAATTGCCCGAAAACAAAAACAGATAGGCTTGCCGAATGTTAATGAGATTTTTTCTAAAACATATTTTTTCTACGTTTATTGTTTTAACATATACAATCAGACCTCGTTACAGTGGTTACTAGTCATTTTTTACCAAAGTCATTTCGTACCATAGTTTATGATCATTTCATACCATAGCCATTTCGTACCTACTTTTTACCATCTCGTACAATAATGTTTGGTCATTTCGTACTTGATATTTTATTTTTGTCATGGTATGACTCTTCTTATTTTTATTGTTGAGGAATAAACATTGACGTGTAAACATACCTTGTAAAGTGAGCAAAGGTTTAAATTAATAAAGGTTTAAATGAAAAAGAGAAGGTAATCCATGACAAAATGTGTTTCAGTGGCCATTAACCCTATTGAATTCACTTTTCTGAACATATACATGTATATTGCCACATGAAGGTGATAGTTTATTTTTTAGATGAACTGACAGTTAACCCATGATGGCACTGATGATCATTTCATATGATACGACCCCCCTCATCTGATATAGGCCAACATCCTTAGCCCACTGTCTGTATTAAGGTGTGGGGCTTCAATACAGTTACATTAGCCTAATGTTTAAATCAGTAATTCAACATTTGACTATCTATCATTCAACTAAGCTGCACAATAAACAATTGAGATATGTAATGACCAAGGTACGAAATGATCAAGGTACAAAATTACCAAACAGACATGATACGAAATAACCATGGTATGAAATGACCAAATAACTATAGTACGAAATGACCAGGGTACGAAATGACTTGTACGAAACACCTTCCGACACTGACAGAGCAAAGTAGGAACAAACGTGCATCCGACGTCTGAAAATACCTCTTTACAATGACATTACATAATCACAGATGCTGTAGCATATTGGCAGTACACACACAATCACTTAGATTCCTTGATCTCATAGTGAGCTGACTGTTGTTCCAGCTACCGATGTTCGCGAAATCTGTAGACATGTATTGCTTTTGCAAATAAGCCTTTAATTAACCTATTAAAGGATTACCTTCGAACAATAAAATCTTCTATTTTCATATTTTGTAAACGAAACAGGTCTATAACTAAGTAATGATTAGACTGACTATGAATGCGCCTTGTTTAATATATTTAATGATTTTTAAAAAAACATATTTAATGTAATTTAATGAAAAATAATTTTCCTTAATTTTGTTTGTTATATATATAAATGCATCGTGTTGAGGTGTATCTTTATGCCAAATATGAACAAATAGGCTGGTCACATTTGGTTCGACGGATCATCATTGGTGTACTACGGTTCAAACTATTAGGGAAGTACCCAAAACAAACTTTCTCCTTCCTCACCAATCAAGGTAGCATTAGAGTTAATAGACAAATGCAACAAGTCTGAAATGTCCAAACTAACTTCCGATAAGAATGAGCTATTTTCCGAAGAATCATTAAATGCTGTCCCCACGCTAACCTACTAATGAATGAGTGGAATTCACCTGATGCTACGTCACAGGTCAGATGTGGGTCAAATCAACTGGATCAGTGGGTTTTTTTTTTTTTTAACAAAAAGTAGCTTTTTTATTAACTGGGGTGGTATTTTTTTTTCCTTCTGGTTAATAATATGGTTAATAATAAGGTTAACAAAAAACATAATCGACAAACTGTGTGAATCGGCCAAGCCGTTCTCACGTAACTTTGCAGATGACTTGTTTTCTGTATACCCTGAAGAACAGAAAAGAAATAACAGACAATTATTTTTGGTTCATAAACAATAATGCTCAATAAGACAACTTGCCCATATTTAATTTTTCATCTCAACTTATTTTCGTGCTTATATCCAATTAAGGTTCAAGCACACTATCCTGGGCACACACCTCTGCTGTCTGGGCTGTCTGTCCAGGACAGTCAGTCAGTTGTAACTTGTTTGTTTCAGGAATGTGCCGATCTGCTGATGTCAGATGAAAATAGATCTCTCCAGGAGAAGACAACCTCCTTCTTTGAGAAGCATGGACACAGGTGCATCAGAGAGGTCAGAAAATTTCTCTTTTTATGTTTCCTGGGCGAGACGTAGCCCAGTGGTAAAACATTCGCTTGATGCTCCGTCGGTATGGGATCGATCCCTGTCGATGGGCCCATTGGGCTATTTTTTGCTCTAGTCAGTGCACTACGACTGGTATATCAAAGGCTGTGGTATGTGCTATCCTGTCTATGAGATGGTGCATGTTAGAGATCACTTGCTGCTAATTGAAAAAAAAAAATCACGGAAAAGGAGGACAAACAACAACGGAAGGCACCACAGCAGCAATGAGGTCTAATTAACGAGCTACTCTCGAGCTACTAAATTCTAAAACTATATTAGCTCTGTATCTGTTTTTTCTTTCGGCCGACCGTTCAAAAATTGCGCCAAATATTCCTTCATACTGAAATGCACACCTTTTCTCTTTGGCATAATTAATGCTCCATTCAAAATTCCATAGCCCCACCACCACCACCCCCGCCTGCTACCAATCTTGATCGGACTGCTGATGCTCCCTTGCATCTGCCAGTGCAGGCGGTCCCTCCTACATCCCCACCCCCCCAACTTTCTGTCTTGGACGAAAGAGCTTGCTTCGCAAGCTCTTGCGCCCATGACAGGCGTGCACTACAACAGCTTGTTCTGAATGTGCACGTTAAAAAGATTAGTCCATGAAGTGGCGACAGTAGGTTTCCTCTCTGAATCTTTGTGGTCCTCAACCATAAGTCTGATGCCATATAACTGTAAATAAAATGTGCATTGTTAAATAAAACATTTCCATCCTTCTGTTATATGTTTCCTGTCCCACTAATTAAAATGTTAGTGCCTCATGATATTGAGTGAAATTTGGTCTATAGCTTTATCATGTACTGTTACAATTAAAGTTTGACTTTCATAATGATTTACTTATGTTTCAGTTATGGTTCTTGGACAAGACTCTTTTTTTTTTTTTTTTCTCAATGCCTGAAGATATTGATTGAACTAAAATTTTGTGTGTAGCTTTATTATTTACTGTTACATATCAAATTTGACTTTTATGACAGTTTACTACGATTTTGAGAGAGTCATAGGTATGAAAGTATGTTTTATGGACTTTTGCTTTCGCAATACCTTAAGATATTTATCATTTACTGTTACAGATCAGATTTGACTTTCATGGCGATTTACTTTTTTTGACAGAGTTAAAGGAGATTGAAAATCTTTTGGGCCTAGTAGTGGACATATATATTGTGTTAGCAGTACTACCTGTTTACTACAACTGTACAACACTTAATATTCAGTACTTTACTTTTCTATCTCATGGTTCATTCGTTGACATGGTGAGGTAGCTTGCATGTCTCAATGACTTGGAGATCTATGCCAGCTGCAACATCTGGTAGGGTCACCCAAGCTGGACTGGTCAAGGGTAGAGACTAGACCAATATGGACTGGACCGAGGACGTAGGTCAAGAAAGACAGCTGTCTAGGAGAAGCAAACTCCAAAATCAAAACTGGGCTGGAGAGGTTCAGAATCCTAAAAAGGAAAACTCTCCTAGGAGAAGGAAAATTTCAATATCAAACCCATGTCCACTGAAGTCAGTACAGAAGCTATGCATCAGCATTAGCATGGGAACTGAAAGGAAATGTCTGTACATGCACCAAGCTCTGTGATCATCAATACTCTTGCTTCTGGCATAGGACATGCATCACATACAGCTAGATGGTGTTTGGTATGCAAATGTGTTACTTATGGAATGAGTATATACTGTATAGATACTTATAACTGTAACAGTTGATCTCTTTTAATATTGTAGATGGAAATGCGAGAAGAATCGTGGGAAACAAATCCTGCCAAACTGATGAGTGTTCTTAAGGTGAGAGACTGATGAATTTTACTGTGTGTCCTCTATCTGCATGTCTGTCTGTCTGTTCTGTCTGTCCATTCTGTCTGTCCATTCTGTCTGTCTGTTCTGTCTGTCCATTCTGTCTGTCTGTTCTGTCCATTATGTATATATGTCTGTCTGTCCATTATGTCTGTCTGTCCATTCTGTCTGTCCATTGAGTATGTCCATTCTGTCTGTCCATTCTGTCTGTCTGTCCATTCTGACTGTCCATTCTGACTGTCCATTCCATATGTCCATTCCATCTGTCCGTTCTGTCTATCTGTCCATTATCTCTGTCCATTATCTCTGTCCATTATCTCTGTCCGTTCTGTCTGTCCATTCTGTCTGTTCTGTCTGTCCATTATGTCTCTTCTGTCTGTCCATTATGTCTGTCTATCCATTATGTCTGTCTGTCTGTTCACACTCGATAGACCCATCAAGGAATTTTCCCATTCCAACATGCCTGAGTTGCCATCTTGACAAATTTTAGGTTTACAGATCTAATTCATTTCATAGAGGTCTGAACTGAGGTGCAGGATCCGTGCTTATAAAACTTAAAATCTAGACTATTAATAAAGTCCAGACTTCAATGTAATGTTAGCGGGCAGCATAGCCCAGTGGTACAGTGCCCGCCTGATGCGCGGTCGGTCTAGGATCGATCCCCGTCAGCTAACCACTTGTTTTTTTCTCTCGACATAACCATATGTCCGACGCCAATATAACCGTACTTAAAATGTGTTGAGTGCATCGTTAAACAAAACAAAACAAAACAATCAATGTAATGCTATTCGAATGGCGTTGCCATGATGATAAAATCTGGACTTTATTAAGGTTTATAGTCACAGGGCCTGATGTCATAGGATCAAACCTTCTCCGTGGACCCATTCTCTGATTGGTTTTTGTCCCTCACAACCAGTGCTTCACATCTGGTTTATCAAAGTTCATGGTATGTGATGTCCTGTCTGTGGGAAAATGCATATAACAGATCCCTTACTGCTAACGGAAAATGGAACTAGTTTTCTCTGAAAATTATGAATAAAAATTACCAAATATTTGACATCCAATATCTGATGATTAATAAATCAATGTGCTCTAGTGGTGTCGTTAAACAAAATAAACTTAAAGGTTTTTTTTCCAGGCAATAATCAAATCAAAGTCGTACTGTATGAAGCAAAGGGAAGTACCGACTGTTCAAGAAGTAATTTCACAGATGCAGGTTCCCATAACAACCACCGGGAAGTAAGCACTAAAATTGTTTTATGTTTATTCTTACTTTTAGACAATAATGTGCAAAAGATAATTATTACATTACAAAATCTAAAATGAATTGCATTATTATATTTGATTTTTATGGATTTCTTGCTAATGAAGTAGAATGTTTTCAGTACCACAGTAGTAAAAGTGTACCACTGATAGATCGAAGGGTGGTAAGTTGAGTACATTCAGACTATCGTTTTGATTTTTGTTTCGCTTCATCAGAGCTCTCAAGTTAAAACTTTTGCAAGAAGTGAGATTTTGTCTTGACATCGTGAATCCGCATAAACTAGTGCAGGAACCATTTTTTTTACTGGCCTTGGTGATGTCGTGGTTAAGCCATTGGACATAAGGCTGGTAGGTACAGGGTTCGCAGACCGGTACCGGCTTCCACCCCCACTGAGTTTTAACAACTCAGTGGGTAGCAGTAAGACCACTACACCCTCTTCTTTTGGTTTTCACTATCCACTAACAACTAAAAACTAACCCACTGTCCTGGACAAACAGCCCACATAGCTGAGGTGTGTGCCCAGGACAGTGTGTTAGAACCTTAGTTGAATATTGTAAGATGAAATGAAATGTATTCATTGTTTCAGGCAAGTTCATTTTGTCTAAATATCACTATCATTTTTGCTTGAATTTGAGCATTTACATCATAGTCTTGTATTGTTATGATGGATATTTTAAAAACCGCAAGGTATTATCAGCTACATGTATCGTCATTATATTAAAAATAAAAACACTTTTATTTTTAAGATGGATACTCAAGTTTGTGCTACCAAGGGCCAGAGCCGCAGTTGGAGAAAGAGAATATGCAAAGGTTTAATTTTTAAGAATTTTAAAAACTTTTAGTACTGTACTGATAAAATAAATATATTCCTTATGGGTACTGGAGACATAAATAATTAATAAAAGGCAGCGTATTTAATGCCCATTCCTATATTTTTATTGTAGCTATGCAAGTGCAGTTGGTGAAAGAGAATTTGCAAAGGTTTAATTTTTAAGACTTTTTAAAAACTGTTAATATTTATAAAATTAATGTATTCCTTATGGGTATTAGAGACATAAATAATCAAACGAGAGCTATATTTTTTCTGTAGCTAAAATGGGGCGATATGTAGCCCAGTAGTAAAGCGCTCTCTTGATGTGCAGTCGGTTTGGGCTATTTTTCGTTCCAGCCAGTACACCACGACTGATATATCAAAGGCTGTGGTATGTACTGTCCTGTCTGTGAGATAGAAATGAAAATATTGTAGCGAGTTTCCTCTGATGGTGTCCTAATGACCATATGTTTGACATCCAATAGCCTTTGATTAATAAATCAATGTGCTGTAGTGTTGTCATTAAACAGAAACAAAGTTTAAAGGGACATTCCCGAGTTTGCTACATTGTAAGATGTTTCTGACTAACAAAATATTTCTATGATTAAATTAGAATATCAGTGTCTGTATATTCAATGTGTTTCTGGTCATCTTAATATTTAGTAAGTATGTAAGCAAGTACGTAAGTGAGTAAGTATGTAAGTAAGTAAGTGAGTAAGAGAGTAAGTAAGCCAGTATGATAGTAAATAAATAAGTGAGTAAGTAAGTAAGTGAGTAAGAGAGTAAGTCAATAAGAGAGTAAATAAGTAAGTAAGTAAGTAAGTAAGAGAGTAAGTAAGTGAGTAAGAGAGTAAATAAGTAAGTAAGTGAGTAAGAGAGTAAGTGAATAAATAAGTAGGTAAGAGAGTAAGAGAGTAAGTAAGTGAGTGAGTGAGTGAGTAAGTAAGTGAGTGAGTGAGTAAGTAAGTGAGTAAGAGAGTAAGAGAGTGAGTAAGATAGTAAGTAAGTGAGTAAGTAAGTGAGTAAGTAAGTGAGTAAGTAAGGAAATAAGTAAGTAAGTAAATAAATGTGCTCTTGTGGTATTGTTAAACCAAACAGAATATATTTACTTACAGTCACTGTTGGTGAAAATGAATGACCACATGAAAAAGGCGTATCGTCGACTGGCTAAACTCATGGTGCAAGAGGTTTGTATCTCTTATTATAGCAGAACTGGGTGGGATGTAGTCCAGTGTTAAATCACTCACCTGATGAACGGTCAGTCTGGGATTGATCCCTGTTCATGGACCCATTGGACCATTTTTCATTCCAGCCAGTGCACCACGACTGGTATATCAAAGGCCATGGTATGTAGTATCCTGTCTGTGGGATGGTGCATATAAAAAAGATCCTTTGCTACTAATGGAAACATTTTGCGGATTTCCTCTCTAATAAAGTGTCACAATTACCAAGTGTTTGACATCAAATAGCTGATAATAACAAATGAAAGTGCTCTAGTTGTGTTGTTAAACAAACCTAACTTTAATGTTAACATTTCAGGGAAGACTGCCAGATGCAGACCTGATTAATTTCATGACGCACTATGAAATTGGACGACTCTTACAAACTAGATCACCCAAGATTATTATGAGGTAAATGCTATATTTAACTCTAAATATTAATATCTGTTGGTGAAAACATGCTCCTATTATACGATTATTCAGAGGTAAGTGCTATATTTAACTCTATATATTAATTTCTGTTGGTGAAAACGTGCTCCTAATATACAATGGTTCAGAGGTAAAAGCTATATTTAACTATAAATATTAATTTCTGTTGGTGAAAACGTGCTCCTAATATACAATGGTTCAGAGGTAAAAGCTATATTTAACTATAAATATTAATATCTGTTGGTGAAAACGTGCTCCTATTATACAATGGTTCAGAAGTAAATGCTATATTTAACTATAAATATTAATATCTGTTGGTGAAAACATGCGCCTGTTATACGATTGTTCTGAGGTAAATGTAATTTTAGTCATTAAGAAGCTCTGTTAGGCAGACACATCAGTTAATAACAGCAGCCAACTCAAAAGAGTGGTGCGGGTAAACATTTAGAGAAAACTCAACAAGCTACGAGGCAATACCTTATATATAAGTGAAATTAAAATAGGAATATTTTCATGGTCAGAATAGAAACTGATACACAAACAAGGGTATTGTATATCGTATTGTCAGGAGTAGTATCATTATACATTGATGCTTTGGTATATCATGACATCCCTTTGACTTTAAACAGACATTGGTTATTAAGGTGCACAGGTGCAATCGTGCTGGTATAGCACATGTAATTTCAATCTGATGAGTTACACTCGACAAACGGTGCATGTAAAATAAATTTGTATATTTATTTCCACTATTTACAAAAATCAACAGTTTTCTTAGCTCATTTATCTGATAGGGAGGTCCTTTTATTAAAACAATAACAATTAAAAACATGGCAGTGGCTTCCATGCAGTCATTAATCTGGTATTTCTCTTTGTTGAACAAATCAGGAAATACTGGTTTAATAGATGGTTTTGTAGACGTACCAGTCAAAATCCAATTGGAGCTACACTGCCTATTTTATTTTATTTTGGAGAGTGCAATTTTCACTTGCCTTAGCATATTGAGGTGTTCGGTTTTCCACTCATCTGGCACATACCACGGCCTTTGATGTACTAGTCGTGGTGCACTAGCTGGAATGAGAAATTGCCCAATAGGCCCACAAATGGGGATCGATCCTAGACTGACCTCACATCAGGCCAGTGCTTTAATTACTACTGGAGTATGTCTCACAGGGTGGAAGAAATATTAGTCAGTCACCATCCATATTTGTTATGCTTATTTATTTGTTGCAGAGCTTCGAAAAGAAGAAAAATCTACCCACAGCAGATGTCGAAGACATTCGCAAAAACCTTTCAAGGTCATCCACAACCAGTAAGTTCACATTATTTTGCATACCGTAAACCCTTGAATAGACGCCTGCCTTGAATACAGGTCTGCCTTGAATAGATGCCTGCCTTGAATAG
>JAECMU010209396.1:0-11238 GCA_016106625.1 Dracogyra subfuscus | reverse complement strand
ACAAACACTATTCTAAAGAAAAGTGAATAACGCGAAACGGAGAATAAGCTAACGAAAGCTTAGTAGAATAAGGCACATAGTATCATGATATAAACGAAACACGAAAACCAAAGGCAAGAAAAAACCCAAAACCAGGTTGACTCAAGCAGAGGCAAGGAAAACACGTCCAGACCGTAAAGCGAAGTGGAAAAGAAGGAAGATACAGTCACGTGACCGGAACTAGAGAGCAGTATACAGTAGAAGAATTTAGGCCATTCCATTGGCTTTAGGGATGTTCGACCAGACCACTCCGTGGGGGGGAAATTGCACTTTGTTTGAGGATCGGTAATGTTAAAAGAAATAATAATTTAAATAATAAAGTAACAAATGTCTTCAATTACCCTGCCTGTACTTTCTCTTTTGTTAGTGATTCTATCATTTTCTGCCCAAGGTCATATATCGTCTCCATGTCTGTCGTCTTCAATGTCAGTTTCCCAATCTTTGCTCCCTGAAATCAACAGATTACAAGTTCATTAAACTGAGGTATCATATTTAGTACATTAATTGGCTTTTCTTCTTTCTTTTCTTTTTTTGACACCCGAGTATCAGTTTGTTATCATTATTACATTACACATACAATGAAACCTGTCTAAATGGACCAAAATATAGTCAAAAGGCTGTCAAAACCAGCGAAGTTTCATGGTTCCAAATTTTCTAAATTCTAAAAGGCAATAAACTTAACACCAGATTCTGTCAAAATCATATTAGGTCCTCGACATGATCTAGTGTAGACAGGTTCCCCATAATTTATATCCATACATGAAGAAAACAAAGACACCATATATGAAAACTGCAAACAATAATTCTGTTTACTGCAGGATTACTCTCATTAAATTAATCCTTTCTGTATAACTCTTGTAATTTAAAATAATTTACTATTTACAATCGACTACAAAATGTTATCATTTACAAGCTGACAAAATTATTAATAAATTTATGAATAGAAAGAAAGAAAGAAATGTTTTATTTAATGACGCATTCAACACATTTTGTTTATGGTGTCAGACATGTGGTTAAGGAAACCCACTGTTGCCACTTCATGGGCTACTCTTTCCGATTAGCAGCAAGGGATCTTTTATATGCATCATCCCACAGACAGGATAGCACATACCACAGCCTTTGATATACCAGTTGTGGTGCACTGGCTGTGATGAGAAATAGCCCAATGGATCTACCGATGGGGATCGATCCCAGATGACCGCACATCAAGCGAGCATTGTACCACTGAGCTATGTCCCGCCCCAGATTAATGAATAGAACCACGAAAATTTATAAATTTCCTTGGATGATAATATGTTTATCATCAACAGCAGACAAATTCTGCAGTTGTATGAATAATAATTAAAACTTATACGGGTTTTTTACCATTTTTAATTTATTTAACGACGCACTCAACACATTATTATTACGGTTATATTGGCGTCGGACATATGATTATGTCGAGAAAAACCCCCAGTGGTTAGCTGACGGGGATCGATCCTAGACCGACCGCGCATCAGGCGGGCACTGTACCACTGGGCTATGCTGCCCGCTACACATAATCCATGCATATTTCTTTAATCAAAAACAGATCTCAAGATGACTGAATTAAGTCAGTCAATTATCAGATGTAAACAACAATAATAAGGTGAAAACAGCAGTGTTCAGTAAATGATGTCACCTGTTTAAATGGTTCAGAAAACAACTCCGATTCATTACATTGTTTCTCATTGTTGACAAAATGATGAAGTGCCAAAATCTTTTCAGGGTTTCAGGTCAAGTAGACTTAACCGAGTTGTATTATAGATTATTCTGCACTTTACTGGTTTTAACAGGATCGTATCAAGGACATATTTGTGACTAAATAAACAAGAAATATTGATGTTTTTCTTTTGATTAACATACATGTTCTCTTAATAGTTATTTACCGCTTAAGATTAGTAAAAAACATAATTCTTGTATGTGGATAACGTAATTTCCTGAAAATATGAAACAAATAACTACATAAACTCAACCTTTGAAGAAATTGTTTATAAAATGTTGTCACCCATATTTGGAGAAAAATAAGCTTGTAATATTTGATATTAAAACTCATGATTACATCACATCAAAAATAAAAACCAACTTTGGTGAATATTTTAATAATTAAGTTAACTTTTTAAGAAGTAATATTATGTGGAATCTCTAACACTATAACATTTGTTTCTAGGTTTAATAAACTGCATTTTTAAAAACAAACACAAAAAAACCATACAACAAAACTGTTGCTTTCTGTTTTCGTTAAAAAGTCTTGTTGAACATATTCAAAATTTTTATTAATAATTGCTGCGATATAACTCACCGTTCCTGTGGCTGGGCGGTCTATTTGTATCTCAACTACTTCTCCCTCAATGATTTCAGATTCCTCTCTGTAAAATAACAGCAAAATAATTTAAATGCATATTAATATTACTAAAAGGCATAACATGTATGAAGATTTTGCAATGTAACAAGCCCACTTGTATGATCAGGAAATCTAGAAGGTTATCATCTCACCTGTCAACATTATCTAGATTACTGGCATCAATGTGCACATGGCTAACACATATACAATGTGTGTGCAAGAATAAATTCAATAAGATCGTATTGCGGTTGAATGAAATAATTTTGTATGGACAACCAAAAGAGCAAATGCAAAAGCATTACAAGTCATTCTCATTTTACTGTAATTCCGTATTCACACCCACCGAGTTATACAAGTTTAAAACATTATGGTACAGATCCTAACACCAGTTCAATATTTCTGTTTCCATAACTTTCATTTAGATGTGATACAGTTTTAGAATTTTCAAAAGTCTGTCCCTCCCATTCTCCACTGTAGTTGAGACGTGTGTTTTGTACGTTCAAAAACCCACTTCTCGACTGTAGTCAAGATGCGACTGGTCTTCCTAAACAATTGTCAAAATTCACTGACGTTATCTATCTTTATTTTGTGAATGCTAGAACACAGCTGAATAACAATCAAACACGTCCAATGTATTGATTGGTCTTCGTAGTTATCACATTATCGAAAAAATTTGAAAAAAAGTGTAAATTTGTGTAAACATTACTGATGACATAACACACACATAGGTTCAATTTCTTGAAATTTGTAAAATATTTCTTTTAAAACAAGTTGGACATTATTATTTAATGAAAGCTTCACAAAGCATACATTCAATGAAAATAAATGATGATAGAGACTTGAAGATTATGATGGATGGGATTACTCATCATCGATTGGAAGTAAAAATAAACTCCATGAAAACATCATTAAAAATTACCTAAGGATTATAATTGTTGGGGTTTTCAAAAAATTAATTTTTTAATTAATTAAATTATTCTGTATATTTTATTTGGGTAATTACACTCACTAAGATGTCCTGTAAAATATTACAAACTTTGTGATAGTGTTACGTTACTGGTTTTCTTACAATTTGAGGTTGAAAAATGTAGGCTTAAAATTATATATTTCACATTGGACACTTGGATCTGGGAGGATGTTTTTTGACTGTAAAGCTGAATGCGTAAGAGTTAACAAGTATGTAAGTAAAAACAAAAACCACAACACATTCTATATTTAAAGTTCATTATACATTGTAATTGTTTTGTTGTTTCTAAAACACTGCAATAGATAGTTAAAATGTAAAATAAATATCATACATCACCATCTGACTGTTTAGTCCAACAGATGAAAATCCTCTACAGAAATAGATGTTTAACAACACCCCAGCACGAAAAATACATCAGCTATTGGGCATCAAACTATGGCACTTCTTCAGAGACTGTGTTAGTAATGGAGATACGATTCCCCAATAAAACATATTCCAGGCCTGCACAAATTGCACGAACGATCGTTTCGTTCATGCATCAGTTATGCCATTTTATTTTGCATAACCGATTTACCGTTCGTGTACAATTTACTGAATGAACCAACATATTTTTATTGCGAGTACAACAATTACCCTGGTCACGGCGAAGTGTTTTTTTTGTAGTGCTTAACATAACCAGTCACGTTTGTATAAATATCTTGCACAGTAGGTACATTCCCACTGGTTGTTAGAAGGTGTTATAGCCGAATTTAACCAATCAAAAATGGCGATATTGTGATGGTCATAACAATCTCGAACTGGATCAGCAACCAGGGTAAATCAGTGTCACAGTGACTCTATTATTAACTGTAATTCCGAATCGGATAGTGACAGTGACAACAATGACAGCAGTATCAGTGATAATAACAGTGACAATATCAGTATCCATTGTTCCTCAGATGAGGTGGATGGTACTGAGTCTCCCACTCACGAATGAATGTCATGACATTATATACACATAAAAGACTAAATATTATAAAATTAATGTTGAAAGATTGCCTTGCCGTGAATTTTATTTATTCATACGTAGTTATGCACACGTGATGATGTGTTTTATAATAGGTCAGGCCTTACATTCACTATGTTTTGGTAGTTTATTACAATATAGTTCTAATTGTTATTATTATTTACATACATACATACATACATACATACATACATACATACATACATACATATATATATATATATATATGTTTTTAATTATAAAGAAAAAAAAACGGTTATGTAAAGCAAAATAGGTTATGCAAAATATTTTGGCATAACCCCATTTCAGGTTATGCACATTTTTAATTTGCGCAGGCTTTTGTAGACCAACATTTCTGATCTTTTATTGACTAATGTTCAAGAAACAAAATTTGTGTTCAACAGGACAAAACAGATGTTTATTTTTATTACAGTAGACTGGTACATTTCATTTTCATTAATTTCAAACTTTAAGACCATTTCTGCATGCTATTAATATAAGTATATTTCAGGTCTCCTTTGATTCAGAAATCCAAACACTTCTCAAGATATAAAGGCATGGCTTTTGTTATCACTTACTTGATTCGAACACCAATGGATTTCCTAAAAGCCTGTGTTAGTGCCTCGGTTTTGCTCATCTCCAGCGAAAAGATTTCACTACCTGCCATGCTGGTGAATGGAGTGTCGGTACCCAGTGCCTGGGCCATACCTGAAACAAGAGGTACAGCATTAGCCACATTACAATACGTAAAACAGAAAGTAGAGCTGGGTGGTTTACCGTATATACTGTTCAATATTGGTTATCCTGTCAATACCGATTTACCATACCATGCCAATTCTCAAAATACAGAAATTTAGATATTGAAAAATGTTTCCCGCCATTTAGTAAAGCTCTAATAATATATCTGACGAATGCAAGATAGCTGAAAAGAACAGAAAAATGAGGGTCTTGTGTGTGGAATTTAATTTTATTTAAATGAAATTAGCAGATAACTCACCTCAGGCATGCATATAAAGCAAAGTATACTGTACCGATACTGAATGAATGAATGAATGCTTAACAACATCCCAGCACGAAAAATACATTGGCTATTGGTGTCAAACTATGGTAATGGGGAAAACAAAGTGATGTACCGATACCGAGGTAAATCACCCCCAAAATACTGATTCCTAACCTGAAATTTCAATATCACCCAGCCTAACAGAAAGTGCAGAACAATATTATATCTACATTAAACAATGGTTTCAAATAAACAAACATATTTTTCCTTGCTACTGAAAGTTTTTATTAAGACTCTTCTTTCTGTAATTAATGACATTATTTGGTCTCAAAGTCATACTTTTTAAGAAGTTTTAATTTTGAATAATTCTGAGCAAAGATATAATGTTAACAAAGCCAGGTAGATGTAACAACACAACAAAGTTGAAACATGATAAATCTGATGGAGAAATAAAATATTATTGAGATGATGACACTACCTGGCATGGGATGACAGATTTGAACACGTGAGGCACATGACATATCCGTCGGGAGTTTGATGGAGAAACAAATGATTGAATGTGTTATGAACTGATAATGAAGATATGAACTGAACAGGTATTTCTTTAATGTGTAGAATGCATGAAAAGTAGGCCATTTCAAGCTGTACTTGCATGCAATGTTTGATGATCTTATATGAATTGATGATGAAGATATGGCCCAAACAAGTGTTTACTTTAATGTGCTGTAATGCATGAAAAGTAGATTGTGGTGATTATAGTTAAAAAAAGTAGTTTTTGTTTTTCTTAACACCACCACTGGAGCACATTTTGTATTTATTAATAATCGGTTATTGGCTCTCCAACATTTGGTAATTTTGATACATGGTCTTATAGAGGAAACCCACTATATGTATTCATTAGTAGCAAGAGATCTTTTATATGCACCATCTCGCAGACAGGATGGCACATACCACAACATTTGATATACCAGTTGTGGTGTACGGGCTGGCATGAGAAATAGCACAATGGGCCAACCACGCATAAAACAAGGACTTTACCAATGACCTACTTCCCATCTCCTTAGTTATGGTATGCGACACACCATCATACCAAGTTGTACATGCATGTAAGGTTTGATGATCCTAAATGAATTGATAAGGAAGATAAGGCCCGGACAAGGATTTCCTTTAATGTGCAGTAATGTGTGAAAGGTAGGTCACGGTGACCTAGTTAGGGTATGCGACATACCATCAACCCAAATTGTACTTGCATGCAAGGTTTGATGATCCAAAGTGAACCGATAAGAAAAATATGACCCGGAAATAAAACATTTACAGACAGACCGACTGATAACAGCATACCATAAAATGACCCATAAAAATGTTTGTTTTGTTTAATGACACCACTAGAGCACATTGATTTATTAATCATTGGCTATTACATGTCCTTTTATATGCACAAAGCCACACACAGGATAGCACATACCACGGCTGCTGATATACCAGTCATGGTACACTAGGTGGAACAAGAAATAGCTCAAGGGAACACTGATGAGGATCGATCCCAAACTGACCACGCATCAAGCTATCGCTTTACCACTGGGCAAATAGATGTCAGTGTGAGCCAGTGTTAAGTGTTGCAATTTAGTGGTTCTTTTTCTGGCTCAGTTTGTTAAAAAAATCATGCCTACAATATAATAAAAATTAAAAGTTCACTTTTTAACTATCCATCAACACAAGTCAGATGCTGCTCAGGACAGATGTCCCTAGTTTTGTATGAATACATGCTTCATCAATACAAGCCAACTTGACCTTGGTGTTTGTTTGTTCATACTTATATCCAATTAAGATGGTGTCAACTATTATGTATGTAGTCTCTCTCATAGAAGAACATTTTTTTTGTTTTTTGTGGGGTTTTTTACGACGCACTCAACACATTATAATGACGGTTATATTGGCATCGGACATATGGTTATGTCGAGAAAAAACCCAATGGTTAGCTGACGGGGATCGATCCTAGACCGACCGCGCATCAGGCGGGCACTGTACCACTGAGCTATGCTGCCCGCTCATAGAAGAACATACCCCACAGGCTATGATAGACTGTATACTGAAAACAAAGCTTCATACCCATTGCTATTGCGGTTTTTCCAGTGCCTGGTTGTCCAGCAATTAGAATAGCTCTGCCAGCAATCTTGCCCTCCTGGGAAAATAAATACAGATATATATTTTACTAGTGCAGAGAGAGAGAAAAAACAAAAACATAACAACATTCCCTCCACTCCACCTCCAAAAAACCTCAACTTGCAACTGATCTTTTTAATAAACATATACACAGTGAAAATTAAGTTGGTTTTCTAAAAGAAATTAAAGATTCAATTACCTGTTATTTCTCTGTGGCAAATACAAAAAATGTTCATGAAGAACATATGCACTATGAATGATTCATCATGCATTTGACAAACACAATTCAATTTGGAATCACTGTTTATAAGTGCTTACATAAAATAACATTAGATGCCGTCTGACCATGTTTTAGAGTATTTTTTATTTGATTTTATGTATACTGAAAATAAAGTCTAATATCACAAATCCAAACCAACCAATAATATTTGTTACAGTACCTTTATCATCTCGAGGATAACCCCGGCAGCTCTCCTGGCGTCCAACTGACCAACCATTCCCTGCGACACAACACGTGCCTCCAGGCCATCATCCAATCCAAGACCTCGGATGTGGGAGTGAGCTCCTGAAATCAAAGAAACATTTATCATAGCATAATAGTTTCAAGCTACAATTTGAGGAACATATTTTATTACACCCATTTAAAAAATAAATCATGCACATTATTTCTCCTCTTGTGATATATTAATTATCATTTGAATCCACTTGCTAATTCAGATTTGATTTAAAAAAAAAAAATTTTAATTAACTATGCTTCTCCACATTAAGAGTTGCATGTCAGCCAAAAATGCATAGAGAATTGTTAGTTTGGGCTACTCTTTTCGATTAGCAGCAAGAGATCTTTTATATACACCATCCAACACACAGGGTAATACATGCCATGGCCTTTGATGCACTAGTCGTAGTGCACTGGTTGGAGCGAGAAATAGCCTAATGGGCCCACTGATAGAGAATGATTCCAAACCGACCATGCTTTACCACTGTGCTATGTCTCACCCCAGAAGCAACAGTTCTTTTACACTGATCGAACCAACACGGCCTCTGATCCCAGACAATGATTGGAAAGACACGTATACATACATGTATGGATCTACTTGCTATTTGACAATGATTGGAAAGACACGTATACATGTATACATCTACTTGTTATTTGACCATCATTGGAAAGACATGTATAACTGTATACATCTACCTACTATTTAACAATGATTGGAAAGACATGTATACATTTACTTGCTATTTGACAAAGATTGGAAAGACATGTATACATCTACTTGCTATTTGACAAAGATTGGAAAGACATGTATATATCTACTTGCTATTTTCTAACAAGAACACTAACCAATTCGCTCAATACGAGTGACTTCTCGCACTTCCTGAACTTTCTCTACAGTGGACTGAAACAGAAGATGAGAGTCAATTAAACTGTTGTGTGAAAATAAAACACGTACCAGGAAAATTTCTGCCTGCTCTTTGCCCACTTAGCCAATTGCTAATTTTTATACTAAGTGGCTACAACATTTAGTGTTTGGACAAGGAAGAAAATGTTTTATTTACTGATGCACTCAACACATTTTATTTACGGTTATATGGCATCAGACATATGGTCAAGGGCCACACAGATAGTGAGGATGGAAACCTGCTCTTGTCACTACACTGGGCACTCTTTTTCAATTAACAGCAAGGGATCTTTTATATGCACCATCCTAGACAGGATAGCACATACCACACAACCTTTGATGTACCAGTTGTGGTACACTGGCTGGATCTTTGGACAATAAAATATTTATTAAATTAACTACATTTTACGGATTTTCAAGAAAATAATCTATATATAACTGAAAACTAGTTAAACCCAAATTTGTTCCAGTGAGCCCTGATCAGGCCTAAGAGAATTGAAAAAGTGTTTTGGATTAAACAAAGATGAGGTAACCCATCTCATTTCTGCGTAATCCATTATCACCATGTCCTTAATATAACGTACAAACAAAAAAAGGCTTGAGCAAGTGACAATCAAACAAACCTGTCATTCTCTCAATTTTCAGAGGTGACATGACTGATGTCCAAACCCGATCAGAATCAATTCATACCAAATCATACAGGCATACATGTAGAGAGTACTAAAGTGGTAAGAGTATGTGCACTGAATTTTATCATTGTCTGCAGGTCTCTATGATTTTAAAATATGTAACCCCATTTATGGAATGTGCAAAAACATTTCACGATGGTCCATCTTTCTTTTTGCATAACCTGTTATGTTCATGTGAACGATGTCCTAAATTTAATGTCAAAGCACCAAATGGCATGTGGCCAGGTCACCAAATGCAATCAATGTCCTGTTTAAGGGATTTACATATTAAAAAATAATGGCATTGGTCACCCAAATAATATTATCTTCTTTAGAGCTATAACATATGAGCCACTATTAATATTTGTATTTCACATTTAAATCTTTCCCCTGGTTTGGTTACCATAATTTGCCAACATGCAATATTATTTTTTGGGCCACCATATATTTTGGTGAGTTTCGAACCCTGAATGTACGAATGAAAAATAGGTTATGCAAAATTAGATTTGTGTGAGCGATGCATGAATGAAACTATTGTTATTAAAGATGTTTATGGCCAAGGCCAAGGAAACATGTCCCATTATTTCTGTTGTGAAGCATTCTACTCCATACGGCAAAAATATTTTGAATGTTGATGACATCTCATGATACGTAATTATGTACAATAGTCCTGATTGAATTTGTTTTACAGTTCAGTCTTAGTAAAATCAAGGTAAATTGAACATATTCACTATCCTGAAATAATTATATATGAGTTCTTAAGCAATTTAATGTATTAAAATAAATTTGTCACTCTTTGATTAATATTAATTAATAAATACTACTACTTAATAAATAAAATTAGCAAAATGACAGCTAGGTATTTAGGGTTTCTGCCAGACGGTGTCAATGTCTGCCCTTAACTTTCTTGTTTGAGTTGTCATCCGGGCAAGTGGTGATAGCACTTTAACGTGCCTGGATCTATTTTCACTTGCCCGAATAATATTTTCTAAAAAACCAACAATACTGCAACAGATTAAAAGAGAAAACACAGAAAAAAAAGATAATAATAATAATATTGGTTGCCAGGAGGGGAACCTTATTGCGGGTTTTCAGTCTCCTGTTGTCGTTTTCAGTTGCCAGGGGCAATCGAGTGACTGTTAAGTTCGAACCCTGGGGTATGAAGGGTAAAATTACCATAAAATATTTTTTTCATTAATGGATACATTTGTATATTGCCGTTTGTCAAAGCACACAAAATGTGACGTCCCATTTCAAAACCATAACAACTTAGTAGGGACACTTCTGGTTTGTTTTGTTCTGATTGTATACCAGGGGTTTCCCCAAAACCATATGGTGTATGGGGCCACTACACCTTAGATGTGTAAGTAAGTAAGTGCTTTGGCACCATGTAAGGGCCTTAAATCAATTGCCTCTACACTTTAATTGGCTATATGTGACAATCAACTGTTGGTTGTTACAAGTTTTAAAACTTTACAGTACACCAGAGGTGGGGAAAAGCCATTTTTTGCCGGTCTGGGACCGATTCTCGATCTCTGAGACCGAAATTATTTTTTTTAAACGTGTTTGTCGGTCCCACTTTTGTCATTCTTGTCGGTCCGAAGCACCTGTCCATTTCTATTATTGGAACAAT